>OVBB01000260.1:0-31825 GCA_900406415.1 Isatis lusitanica
ATAAGAAATAGAAAACAAATGTTAGAATGAGGTGAAAATGCCTCATATCAGTGACCTCCTGGGAGGAGGCTGCCGCCGATCACTGGGTCCGGTAGTAGGACATTGGCTGTTCTTTTGGTACTTTAGGTACCATGGTTGTTCATGTTTAATCAGTTTTCTGTGTTTGGTGTGCTATGATCAAATTGCATTTCCTGTGATTAGCATCCTATAACTCACTGAGTGAGTCCCCTGTTACTCACCCCTCTTTCTTCCCTTTTAAGAGACGAACAAGTAGTTTATGTGTTGACGATACAGGTGCTTCTTTGTGACTTTTATGTTTTATTCGTATTTTATTTTATACATTAAGCATTTGAGGTATATGAGTTATGAGACGTTGAGGATTGGAGTAATTGAGTAAGTTGATGCGGTTAGTGGCATGCCGTTCTCGAGTGGCGATGAGATGGGTGTTACAATAATGTTCTAAAAATGCTCTTCTAATCAAGCCCTTAGTGTTAGAATTTATTTTCCATCTCCAACCACAACATCAAATTTACACTAAAATGCTATTCTTTATTATTATATATGAATAATAATATTGGAGAAGTATGAATAATATATTGGAAAAGTAATTGTAACTAAAAATAAATTTTGTAAAGCAAAAAGTAATAATATTTTAATGTGTGGTGTTGTGAATTATACCAAATACCAAATATGGTGTGAATTATAGTGTTTTATTGGAGTGGATTTTACACCAAATATAGTGTTTTAGTGTCCCATTGGAGATGACGTAACAAATCAGGCCCACAATTTAAAATCATTTCTAAAGGCCCAGACCGGCTTTTATTTTTTAGTTCATATTAACAAGTAACAACCTTAGTATCTAACTATCTTTATATTAATGGGTTTATGGGCAAATTGGACACGTTCTAAGTTTTAATTTGGAAAGAGGACACCTCCAAGTTTTTATTTGCGAATTGGACACTGACAATGTGTATGATATTATCTTATCTGTTTTGCCCCTGTTTCTTAGAGAGAGACAAAGACAGTTTTATGTTGGCGAGTGAGAGAGAGGGAGACAATTTCAGTCTCGAGTTTGGTGTGTGGGACGCCTGTCTCCGGTTTAGGATTTTAAGTTTGTCGGTTTCTTTTTGGTACTTTTGGTTGGGTGTTTGGGCCTCAGTTTGGAAAGTGGTAAGGTCCAGTTTAAGAGAATAGAACGAGAGTGGGTTTTGGCGCAAAAATTTGGCTGACAACCTCGATTATTGGTGGTGGATGTTTAAGGATAGTAAATAGGTAATTAGGACCCCATAAACTAGATTTGCAAGTACAAGGAACACACAGAGAAGCTGGAAACCCTAGTTTCTGGTTTTCAAGTCGGAGCGATGAAGAAAGAAGTGGAAGAACATAAGAAAGGTAATTTCCTGTTTGTAATTTCTTGTTTCGGCTTGTACAAGAGGTGAGTACACCTTTATTTAGATATTAGTAGGGGGAAAGAAGTTCTAATTATATTTGTTAGGTGTGCATGAGGTGTTAAGGATGGTGATGGAAGCTGGACTGTATTGATGGTAGGGTGGTGGATAGTGTACACAATTGGGGTTTGGGACTTTAAGGTAGACAAATCTCGGTTGGGAAGGGCCTTTTTAATTATAGCAATATTTCAACGGCAGCTGAGATGAGGTTTCAAATTGCGGGTTTATATGGACTTCATGCGACAGTGTGAAACACCAAAATGTCTTACTGGATGGAGGATACACTTGCTGAGTTGAATGGAAAAGGAAGTGCGCCAATGGAGATAGTTGGTAAAGGTGTTTCGGGGGATAGTGAAAGTGAACAGATAAGTGTAAGTAGTATTGAAAGGGCATCAGATAAAATAGAAATTGCAACTCCTCCAAAGGAGAAAGAAAACAAGCGTGACAACGGGGGCAAAAAGTTGATGAAATGCTTAAAGTTCAACGAAGTGTATGGGTACGAGGATGTGGAACCTATGTTCAACGATGTTTGTGAGAGCAGATTTAATATAGCCGACATTGATCGGAGTAATGAAGATGGTGAGATCTACTTGGGGAGAGTATTCAAGAGCAAGGAAAGTTTAAAAATTGGTTTGGCGATTTATGCACTGAAGAACGTGTTTCGGTTTAGGTTTTACATGCATACAAATGGATACACAGTCGCAAAATGCTACTCCCCATGATGTGGTTGGTTTGTGAAGGGGCAACAGCTGGGTAAGTCGCGGTTGTATGAAGTGCGGAAGGCGAATCTCACACATGTATGCGACAGTGATATTAGAGGGCAGTACAAAAAACATGGAACATCGAATGTTATAGCGGCATTGTTAAGGTCTAAGTTTACAAGTCAGATTGCACGACCACGTGCAATGCAGTTACCAGAGATTCTTCGTTCTGAGTTTAAATTTACAGCAACGTACTGGAAAAGTGTTTGAAAGGGAAATAGTTAGTAATCGAGTCAGCTGAAGGAACAAAGGAGGAGGGTTCTTATAAATTACTACATGTGTACTTTCATGTGTTAAAGCTGGCTAATCCTGGATCCATTACCCACATCGAAACCGAAGTGGATGCAAAAGGTTGCACAAGGTTTAAGTTCGCTTTCATGGCGCTGGAAGCATGCATTGACGGATGGAAAAAATTGCGAAAGGTCGTGGTTGTTGATGGTACACATCTGTGTGGGAAGTACAAATGGTGTCTTCTAACAGCCAGTGGGCAAGATGCAGATTTTCATGTCTTCCCCATTGCAGTCAGTATCGTGATCAGCGAGAATGAGGAGTCGTGGAATTTTTTTTCCGAGAAACTGCTTTCCATTATTGAAGACAGTTCTGAGCTGACAATAATTTCGAATATATGCAGTTCAATCTACACGGCAAAAGAAGCATTGTATCCACTCACACATCATGGGGCATGTCTTGAACACCTGAAGAGGAATGGTGAATCGAAGTTCAAAAAGAAAGGCTAGAAGGAAATGGTGAGTAACGCAGGAGAAGCTTAAGAGAATATATTACCATCTTAATGAGACTGATATAAGGTACGAAGAAAACGTAAAATCCCAAAGAAGCACCCTTATCGTCATTAGCATAAACTACTTATCCATCTCACATGTAAAGCTGAAAAGGGAAGATAGAGGAGTGAGTAACAGGGGAGTCACTCAGTGAGGTATGGGATGCTAATCATAAAAAACGCAATTTGATCATAGCACGCCAAACATAGGACTAAACATGCACAATCACGGGACCTAAAGTACCCAAAGAACAACCAATGCCCTACTACCAGATCAAGTGACCAACGACACCCTCTCCCCGGAGGTAGTATGGGATAGTGCCCACTCACACCACCCGTAGATGTTTTATCGATCTGCCTGAGGCATTAACAACCGGTCGACTAAGCTGCCAGTACCCCGCCTCAAACAACACGCAACGCAAGTACAGAAGTTACATCCTTGTACCCCCGCAAACCCTAACGACCCACATAATCGACTAATCAGAGCTCTAGCATGTATAGAAGAATTAATTAACAATTTAATGCACAATCAATGGGTTAAATCATCTATTATTCATAAGTACAATGTACAAACAAAACTATTTAGACTCGATCAAGAAAACAGAACCACATCAAGTACCAAATTCCATTTATGGCGCTTTTTGACGAAAAGTACGATATTCTGCGGAAAAGCCTTCACCTTAGCCAAAACGGATGACAACTGCGGCTTCTGTACTCCAGATGCTAAACCTGAAATCACGGCGAAAGATCGAATGAGAATGGCCCTCGAACGACGAAAAACAAATAATTGATCAAATGGTCAAAGTCAACAATAAAACCGGACCTAAATCAAACCAGACCCGACCGACCTGATTACCAAAACCGAATTCAAACCCGACCGAATTCCTGAACCAACTTGAATTGAACCAAACCAGAATTAATTGCACTAAACTGGTTATCTAATTAACTAAACCAAAATTAAACTAACTAGACCAGATTTTCTGTAACTAAACCAGAATTAAATATATTAAACCTAATTATAATAACCGGTTATTAAACCAAATGAACCAAGTAAACGGTGGATGTGGAGATCGGGTGCACGCGGACATTGCGGTTGAAGCTCCGATCACGGGATCAACATGCAGACACGGGCAAGTGGCAGAAGAGCAACTACAATGATGCCGACAAGGAGTAGATCATGGTGGTCTTGAGATCAGAGTGACCATAGCTGATCGGATATGGTGGGAAGGAAGTGGCTTGCTCCACAAGCAACGGATGGTCACATCTTGCTCTCCACGGGTTGACTCACAGCAACTTTTGACGGCTCTGGTCGACCACTCCGGTGATGGCTGATGCAGAGGAAGCGACGGTGGTGGTTGGAGAAGACACGCAGTGGTGTTTGACGTGATGAATGGCGTTGATGATTAGAGAACGATTCACTACAACACATGCCAGACACGTTGAGTCAACGGAGGTGGTGACAACGGTAGAGTATAGCGGTGGCGGGGCTCCTCCATCTTCCTCTCCTTCTCTCTCTCCCAACTCTCATTCTCGATATCAGATTATTCGGCTAGGGTATGAAGGGGGAGATACATACAAGTCTACACATATATGCAGCACACGATTGCAGGTTTTGACAAATGAAAATAAGAAGCTGGGCCATTAACGGGCCTTGGAAGACTAACACGAATTGGGCTGAAGAGAGAACTGTGTATTAGGTATAGGGTCGTTACAATTCTCCACCACTTAGGCACTTACAAAGAATTCATCCTCGAATTCAAGTCCGGAACCGACTGTCTGATCTACTCCTTAAAAATATAGGGTTTCCATTTCCTCAACTGAGTGTCGGTCTTACATACTTCTTTCTGAATTCTCTTTCCCAACAAACTTTGACCATCATGTCTTTTTTTTTCATGAACTTTCATTTATTGACTCTTCGGAACCGCCAATGATAGGTTAGTTGCAGACAATTTTTTTTTCTTTTTTTTTATATACTTGGCGGCTGTTAAAAAAATTAGGCTCTGATCATCTAACAGTCTTCTTGAGTGCAACACAAATTTATAGATGACTTCTTTTGTACGTCTGAATATCCTAAAAAAGATAACCCCTTCCACTCCTGGTATATGCATTCTCGTTCTCAAACTTCACTCAATGACATGGTAACCGACCCGTCCTTAAAGCCACATCTTGGTGGTTTAACTCCATCACTGCTAACTCTAAGATAAAACCAACTCCCCTGAGTGCGGTTAGTACATCTCAATGAATGCCATAAGCTCTTTTCTTTTTCTTTTTTTTAAAACGAATGTCTGAATAATCTTTGGCTCGAACACACCTTGATATAACCAATATACGATTAGGTCCGACATACGAAACAATGCATAGCTCTAATATCCAATAGGGTATAACCTGTCCCACCCCAAGCGACAAGCGACCAAACACAAGTACTAAATCAATGGTTTCCACATAAGCAACATCCTCAAAACAACAAACTCGAATCAACAACGTCAAAAATAACAGTCTCAACTATCTTGTGGTCTCCGACAACAAATACTTGCGACAATAGCTTGGCGCTTGGGTGGTGGAAGAAGAAACCCTGAACTCACTGTGAACAATTCCCGATAATGAGAACATGTTGACCACAACTGAAACGACTCCTCGGTCCCACTGATGGATCGGCTACATTATTAACAACGGGTCATCCACTAGCTTAACCTAACAGTTACTTACGATATGATCCTATCATCCGCATAAAAAAAACACAACACACACTTCCTAAAATGATTACGATGACAACATGAAACAATTCAGTGGAAGTCCCAACAGCTCCGACACCTTTCTATATCCCGAATAAGTCTTCTCAAGCTTTGTTTGAGTCACCTTGAAAAACTTCAGTTTCTCCACTATCTCTTCTTTCTGAACAAAAGTCTTCTCAAACAAATCTATCAGGCTGGTGTAGTCTCGCACGACATAACACTTGCAAATATCCACTTGCAGACCATTCAAGAACCTTCTGATAAATTCCTCCTCGATTAAGATAACTCCAGTATTTATTTATTTATTGCGCAGACAACTAAAGCCTTGCTCACACTCTCTGTTAGTCCTAGTGCCATAGGAAAGGTGCTTAAAAGAATTGGCTTCACGAGGGAAGAAGGTTCTGTCGAACTCCTTCTAGAGTGATTGTAGGTTAACTCATTACAGCTGTGACTACTCTCAACAACTCTCTTTAACCAGAGAAAGGCATCATCCCTCAGAAATTGAGTAGTCAAATCCAACTGAAACTTTACTGAAATGCCCTTAAGCTCCAAGTTACGGTCCCACTTTTTCCTCCAATTGTCTGTGGTGACGGTATCCACTGTCCTTCCAAACTGATCTAAACCCTGATCTAAACCCATGTCTCGCATCTTTCTCCTTAACTTTTACATGGGTCCCGCTCTGTCTATGGCAGATATTGGCGGTAACGGTGGCGCAAGATCAACAACCTCAAGCATGCTGCAGTCCGCACCTCTCGTGGTACCTCCAAAGCTCCATCCACATTTTTGCATTACTAAGGATCGACTCTGGTCCCTGAACCTCAACAAATGGTGCATATGGTGGTGACAGTAGGACGGTGGTGGATGCTTACTGTGCTTGAAGGATGAACTGGGGAACAATCTGCGGTACGTGCAACCTGCTGCACTACCTCTCGAGCAACTTAACTAAATGCCTCTTGAACGGTCCAACGCATCCTGATTAACCTGTTGGGCACTGGTATTGTAGGTGATAACCCTCTGAACAATAAGCTGAAAAACTGGTGCAAAATAACTTTCCTCGATGGCAACTAAAAGGAACAACCTGGTTAAACTGCGGCTGAAATGAGACTGACTTAGAATTAGTTCATACCAGACAGAATGGGTGCCCCTTTGTTGTTTTTTAAATACTTCAAGTCCCAGGAATTTTGAACCGTTGAAAACCGAATATGCAATTATGCTTCCTACTACCGTCTCCCGGGTCAGAACCAGGACGACAAACCTAGGTTCTATACCAAAATGTAACACCCGTCTCATCGACACTCGAGAACGGCGTGCCACTACCCACAACACATAACTTATATACTCCAATCCTCAATATCTCACAAGTTAACTACCTCAAATGCTATATATATAAAATAAACTACGAAGAAAACGTAAAATCCCAAAGAAGCACCCTTATCGTCATAAGCATAAACTACTTGTCCATCTCACCTGAAAAGCTGAAAAGGGAATATAGAGGAGTGAGTAACAGAGGAGTCACTCAGTGAGGTATGGGATGCTAATCACAAAAAAACGCAATTACATCATAGCACGCCAAACATAGGACTAAACATGCACAATCACGGTACCTAAAGTACCCAAAAAACAACCAATGCCCTACTACCGGATCAAGTGACCGACGACACCCTCCTCCCTGGAGGTAGTATGGGATAGTGCCCACTCACACCGCCTGTAGACGTTTTATCGATCTGCATGAGGCATTGACAACCGGTCGACTAACCTGCCAGTACCCCGCCTCAAAAAACACGCGACGCAAGTACATAAGTCACGTCTCTATACCCCCGCAATTGCGACTAGCTACTAAGTGTGAAAACCTGCGGGGCAGTATTCAGCTATTAGAATCAAATGTCCCTCATCATGCCGACGTAACGCTTGCGTCAGCCATCTTCAATGTCTGCCCTAGTGAGGCGGAGAAAGCGTCCGATCTGTTCAAACTATTCCACCATCACGCTGATCTCAGATCGGAAATGGCCCACTTGCTGGGGGAGGAGCTTATATGGGAACTGAAGTGTTTCAGACCACCGTAAGTTGATACGTACTTGCTACCATTCGAATACCCACACAACGAGAAATCCATATTCTAGACTGTGCTTTTTTCCACAACCCGGAGTATTCACTATTCTGCAAGAAATACAATATGTATTGGGTTGCACGTCGTATGTGCAGACTACTGTAGGTTATAAATGGGGGTCAAGTTTGCTGCTTTAATGTGGAATAATGTTTAATATCTGCATGTTTCTTTGAACTATCTGATCAATGTTTAATATTTACTTTCGACCCCTAAATGTAATGTTTAATATAAGTTATGCAGGGTATTATCTTTTAACTTAACACTACTCTCTACTAATTCTGCCCCTACACTATCATTCAATCTTTTAGATATTTACATATTGTTTACTACATATAGGTGTACACTAATTTTATTCTTATGCCCGTACACTCGATGTACATAAACTTCATTCTTATGCCCGTACACTTGATGTACACTAACTTTATCTATGCCCAGAAACTCAATGTACACTAACTTTATTCTTATGTCGGACACTCGGTATACACTAACTTTATTCTTATGCCCGTACACTCGATGAACACTAACTTAATTCTTATGCCCGTACACTTGGTGTACACTAACTTTATTAGTCTACATAGAAGGCTGGGTCGTGTTAAATTAGCTGCCTCGTCTGAAAATGTCGGTACATTACCGTAGACTACCATGTGTGTGAATGCGTACACTTCTCCTTTCACATTATCTCGCTATATAGTGTCCCGCGAGCCGTGGTTCGGGGAAAAATCAGTAAAATTAGGGTTTTCCTTTGTTCTCCTAAAAATCCGCCACAGCGATGCCAAGTTACAGTGACAGTGGCTCTTCATCAAGTGGAGCTCGTGCTCGGGCGTTCAAGGCTGATTTCCTGTTAGTCTTCGCCTGGTGAAAAAAGTTGGCCTCCTTAAACACAGTTACTGTGGAGCTCCGACTATAATCGAGACTTCCAATTCTCAGTTTAACCCGGGAAGAAGGTTCTACACATGTCCAAATGTAGACGACAAAGATTTCCACATCTGGAAGTGGTGGGATGTTCTGTGACGGAGGAGCTGGATCTCATAGATGGCAACTATGGTTCAATAGCTGAGAAGATGGACGCAGTCACATTCAAAGCCGATTTTTATGAAGCGCAAGACGAAATCGAGTACTCAAGAAAGCTCGGCTTAAGAATGAGCAGAAGACTGCAGAGTTGGAAGGGATAATCGCTGGAATGAATAAAAAGAAAGGGGGTTTGGAGATGCAGGCAGTAGTTAATACTGAAATTGTTGTGGTCTTACTATTCGTTGTTATGGTCATTAAATCTGTTTCTGCAAGCTCAACCTTTGATAAAACTTAAGCTTTCAATGTACTTTTATTGTCTTCAAATCGTGTTTGTTTTCTTCCAATGGCACTTTCAACATAAAATGTTTAAAGGACGAACCGAGTTATCCTTAACGTAATGTTAATTGACTAACAGGACATAACATGACATCCAAATGGTAAACAAAAAATTCATAAAGAAAACAGGGACGATTAGTTGTTCCCAATTTCGGCGTTTCCTACGAACTCTTCACAGCAATCCATGGCGTACTTTGGGCGAAAGCAGTCAATGCTTCAGTCTGCTATCGTATCCAAGTCATGGCGTCGAATACACTTGCATACATCTCCAGGAACTTCACTACACAAGGACCACAATCGTCGCTTCGAGTGTTTTGGTAAATACCACCACGGCGGGACCATGTGAACGGCGATGTTGGCAACACATCTGAAACTGCAGAGGACAAGTTGTTTATAAGTACCCACGGAAGGCACTCAACGACCAGTGCCATGTATGTTGCCACAGCGTTATCATCGTTGTAAATGATGAAAGGATCTAAGATGTCGATGCAACCAAGGCGTAGGTTTATAACGAGACCAACCTAATGGAGGTCTCTCCAATTCATAGGGACGTACACTATCTCGACATCGTGAAATAACTCCATATTTTGCTTCTTCCCCCTACTCTTGCTTGTTACAAAGGCTTTTATATTGCTCTCCTAGTCGAACTTGGCAGGATCTTTGTTGGGGTCAAAATCCCCTCCTCGGAGATTGATAAGACAAAAGGCCGAAGTAACGGTTAAACATTTCATATCTAGGCAGTAGGCCCACGAAATGAGACCAAACGCCTGCCTGGGTCAAGCTCTTGGCTTCCGGTCGCAGATGAACTAAATGGGTTGTGACCATTTGTACTCTTTCCTTATCCTTGGTTTTATCCCAAAGGGTTTTCCGGGAAAGATTTTAACGAGGCAAATTGGTTCACGTGTCTTAAACCCGTTCAGGAGCTAATCAAGTCGCTCCGACAAAATGCCCGTACGGACCAAGCTCTAGGTGTTCGGTCCGACGGATGAACTAGACTCTGAACAGGCTTCTCAAGACGAATCTATGCATATTTTCCCGGCCAAAGACGTCCATCAGGCTAGAACATCGATAGAGACTAAGCTGGACCAACCTTCGCGGGCCGGCCCAAACCGTCCTTCCCGACCGTCGGATCTCAACTCGGGAAACGTCCTGCCGTTCACGAGAAAACTTCACGCTGTTCCGGACATCTAAAAACATCGAGGAGTTTACTTAAAATAAACCGGAGTCAAGGCCTTAACCGGTGAAAAACGGACCAAGAGGCCAAGAAGATNGCTGGGAAGGGATTTTTAACAACGTCCCACATTGCTTAGATCAGTCTTCGAGACCCTAGACTCTCTAGTATATATATAGACCCTTGTGCTCACTTTTAAGACACACCAAAAAAGTGCAAGAGCTTTTGTGATTTAAGACATTAAGCATTCACAGATATTCTTGTACTTAAGATAAATAGTCTAATAAAATCTTCTTTCTCACCTTTTTACAGTTTTGCCCTTTAGTTCTTTTAAAGTAGAATTTTCGGAACCCCGCGAATAAATAAATTTTGATAGTGTAAGTTTCAGCTCTCATAATCTTTGCACTCCATAAACGTACCACATTGAGATACAATAAGAGCAGTGAACGCAGGGTCTAAGAGTGCTCCGCGGCGCTGCACAAACACTGTCCCTAACCATCTGTTAATCATGGACAGAATAATCTGTAGATGCTGCAAGAAAATGCAATCGAGGTTTCCCAATTAAAAGACTATCTAAGGAACAAGTATACGACAATATTGGTACTTATTTGGTTTACCTGGCTGCTGACCCACTATTGGCGTCTACCAATATCTAGAAAAAAATGGTTATCGATTGTGTCGCCAGTGCATATCTTGAACGACCTGGCAATTAGCAAACGAAATAAAATGAGTACACTAGTAGGTCAATAAAGGGTATTCGTCACACTCTGCAAAGCTGAACTAATTTGTGAAAAATATAAACTCACTGTTTGGGAGACCCTTTCAAGATCTTTACAAACTCCTTAAATGTTTTCGAGTCGACCGTCTACAAAGGCGTGTATTCTGTTTTTTTTTTTAAACTGGCAAATAGGTTCTTCACCCACGAATCAGGAGTGTACACACCTCCAATTCTCTGCGATCTGTGCCGAACCCACTTGCCAAGCCCTTTAACTTTCCCAGACGTTTCTTCATCACCACTTTCCACTTCTTCTTCTTCTTCAGAAGGTGTACGGTATCCGGGGGAGTGAGTAGGAGATATCAGCAAAACACGATCTAGAACCGCTGCCATTGTTCGGCTTGCCGTCTCCCACTCCAACAAGGGTGCTTACTCTTGTTGTGAAGGAATCTCTCTGTCTGTATCTGTAGTAGCAGGTAGTTTTTTTCATTCGAAGGAGCCGGTGTGGCGGATTCGGAAAGAGTTGTCGGACCTGTTTGAAGGTCTTTCACTGGAGAGGCATCCGGTTGGTGTGGTGACGTGTCTAACCCATCATCTTTAGAGCTACCGAACGGAGTTTCTGATTCATTTTGTAAAGAAGTTGCTCTCTCACTCGCCGAAGGAGAAGGTGGTTTGTTTTCGTTAGGAGAAGGCAGCGCCTCTGATCAAGACCGAATTGGTGGATTTGTGTGAAAGTATTTAGCTGACGACTCATCCGGTTGATGTGGCGACGTGGGTGTCCCATCATCAATATATATAACCGCACCCGTAGCGTTGGTTTCGCCAACAGGACATTCAACTTTGGGTTTGGTGTCTGCGTCCATGCGATCATCGAGGCCATTTCCACCTTCTTCAACGTTGGGTTCGGTGTCTCCAATTCTTTCATCCTCTTTTTCAACTGTGCCGCCCAAATCCATCTCGTCAGAGAACAAATTTGCCACTGCAGGCGGGATGACATCCGACTTGCTGATGGGCAGAACATATTATTTTGGATGCACCAAGTGAGCGTGATCATCCGGGTTTGGAAAGGCTGATGCTCATGCATTACCCGCATTTGAACATACACACTACACCCCTCTACTAGTATAGTGAAAATTAAAGTAAATGTAATTTTGCTACATGATATATCAAATTGGAGTATGAAATAAATTTTTCAAAAGTTAAATATTTACCGCATCCACCATGAGTCCAGAACGTACACCGGGTGCCTGAGAAATGTACGAAGAGCAAAGAGAATTTAGATCCCAATTGTAGAAGGGGAAACTAGATAAGAACATCAAAAGGGTAACGCGTACCTCCGCTCCACTTGTGGTTGTTGCTGATATGTGGTGTACGGTCGTCTTCTTAGTAAAACCCAATGAGGCATCTTCCCAAGGGGCAAGTTATGCCGTTTTGCTTTTCTTGCTGTTGAAACGGTGTAGAATTGCCAGAGACGAAGATGCATCACTGTATATTTACTTTTCGATATTGTTCATCTTTTTCAGATGATGGACCCCGCTCAGCCTTTCTTTTTTTTCCTGCATGGAGTAGGGATGCGTGTCTTTATCTTCTCTAAGAGGCAACCAGCTTGCAGTTTCTCGTTATTAGTTAGAATATTTTGTTTTAATTTTTTTTTCCTTTTCTTTTAGAGTGGAGATATTGTAATCTATTTTAAGTTCCCTAGAAGGGAAAAACTGTTGAGACCTTTTTATTAGGTCCCCTCGCACAGCCATGTATCTTTACAACTCTTTTAATAAAATATCGCACTTTCTTAGCAAAGAAAAAACCTAGTTGTAGTTCGAGCTAGCCATCCACCAAGGAGAGATTCATAGGTCAAATCTGAGTCTTATCAAAGTTTTTTCATCAACTTTCATGGAGAGATTCATAATCCATGAACCAAAGCCTCCATGACTAACAAGCTCATCCACTTCAATACCTGGCAATGACCCGATTCTTTGCGAACCAGAAAACACATAACCTGGCTATGAAACCAATCTGTTAAGATTCAGTGGCTCAAGGGCGTTTTTCCTTTAAGAGCATTAAACCCATACAGACCAAGATTGAAGAAGCTTGAAGTATCTTATAAGAAGCTGTAACAAAAACAAAGTATTGCAGAAACTTGCAGAAAAACAGAGCATGAGAGATTGAGAGAAGAGATTAGATAGAAGACGAAGAAGAAGGGAGCACACACAGACTTTTTTACCCAGTTCATACTCGTTAAACAGGGACACTACATCTGGACCGAGACTCTTGTCTCGGAATCAATTAGAAGAAGATACATGAATACATAGATACAAGTGTTTCTCTCATAATATTACTCATGAACACTCTCTTGTATCAATCTATGTTCTACATGAGAAACCCATAAAAGCTTATGCCTTTAACAATGGTTGTCTCTCATCTTTCTTCTATGTATGCTGCTTTATCTCTCTCTCACGTTCTTTGCTTCTCTTTATACTGGAGACAACCACAAAACCTAATGTACAACAAGACAAAAGCAAGAAGCTCCTCCTTGTGGTCCCAAAAGTAAATTAACCCATCTTTGATTCACCAAAGTAACTAGAGTTGTATCTTTGAGAAACAAGTTATCATCTTCACAAACAACCTGCTCACACGTGTGTGTGTGTGAGAGAATTTCATTCTTCTAGCTTCTTGGATTCCAGTCTCGGTTCCTGAGTACATTAATCAGCCTTGATATTTTGCAGATTAAGCACCATAAATCTGCTATACTCTTCATGCATTTCATATTACGATCAATGCACTTCAGTTGTGATCCTTCACAAAGCTGAACCTGAGATATCAGAACATCTTCTGTTCACTAGAGTTTGAAAATAAAAACCCTTCCCAATACAAACGTGTATTAAGCCCAACTCTTCTGTGACCACCCCCTGATGCATTCAACACCTGAATATATGATAAAATTTCCCAGAAAAATCACTTAACAAGTAAGAACGACCAGCAACTTGTTACTGCAACGGATTCCAATGTACTGCGTCCAAGATCAGAACTGATTTCCGTCAGTTGAGTCACTCGATTGAGAGGCATTCTCGCGAAAGGGACGGAATCCTGGCCGCTTTGTTTCTTTTCTCGTGATCCATTTCATGTCAACTTGTTACTGCAACGGATTCCAATGTACTGCATCCAAGATCAGAACTGATTTCCGTCAGTTGAGTCACTCGATTGAGAGGCATTCTCGCGAAAGGGACGGAATCCTTGCCGCTTTGTTTCTTTTCTCGTGATCCATTTCATGTCAACTCTAACTAGTTATCAAAAGGCCTTAAAACTCCATAAGTTCATCACTTATGGCTCCTTCAATCACACAGTATCCTCTATGGTTTCTGTTTATACCATAGACCATGAGACACCAATAACACCTCTGCAATACCTTGATTCACTTGCTTAGCTTCTAGGATTTACTCATGCTCATTGAGAACCAAATCTTGTGACTTCACTTGAATAAAGAAAATGCAGAAAACAGAATCATCTTTGCCTCAAACCTGAAGCTCTTTGATTCTACCTGTGATCAATCTTACCAACAGCTTATACTATTGTAGATTCACTTCACCAACCTGTTTAAACAATCAATTTCAGAACAGAACCTTTGCTCCACCATCTTGTTAAAACATAACACACCAGCAGCTTGAAAACCTGCTACTAGCCACGTTTATAATGTCTCATAACCACATAACTTGTGATACACCTGAAACAACTCCAAACAGCAACTTTCACATCAACACTAGAAGCCTTGATGTCTCTTTTAAGATGTAACAACAACCTGCAATTCATCTTCTTGTATGCAATATCCACCACAAATGATTTTGGTCCTTGGATTGTTCAATTTGCAGTCTTGAGTCAAGGCCTTCTTCTTCAAGATCATTCACTTGACGGACCTGCAAATGACTTCCTATGAGTGGAAACTTATGTATTATCCTCATTATACAGCAAGACAACTTCTCTGTCCTCAGTTGTTGTGTTCTAAATGCAGCTTGAAATCTCTGCATTCTCATTCTTTGTAGAACTCCTTCTCAGTTTCTGACACTAACTTTGAGATAAACAGCACTGTCACATTCTTGAAGTAAGCAGACTTGAAAAGTCCTTGCATCTTTTGCTCTTCTCTCTTTCAGTTTCTTCTTTACAGAACTCACTGAAAAACACTTCAATAGCTTCATCTCAAATTACACTTGTGTCTTCTCTTTGAAACTTTCCAGAAACCTGCAACTCGTTTCTGAGAATCCATACCAACATCCAGCTTCAAACCAAGTCTGTAATCAAACTTACACCATTAGATTATAGCCTTGTTTGAACTGAAAACCTATTGAGAACCTCCTGTTCTTGACTTGCTTTCTTCTTAGCACATTGAACTTCCATGAATCTGATAAATCTGTGAGTTACACATGAAGAGAATGTCCTGAAATCATACTTGTATTTACTCTAGTAGAGTCGTAATGTCGAGATAAGACAATCATATGATATTGGACGGTTATAATGTTTTGCTAGAAGCTGCTTATAACTTATGAGTTATGAACTCATTACCATTATCATATGAGCTTATAGGGTCACAAACCTAAGCAAATTGGATAATATAAATTGGTTTTAATCATTAGAAGTAATGATAGGATCAATGTATAGAAGATATACATTGATATCGAGTTTCTGTGAGGGTATCGATCGACACCAATGGTTAGTGTTGATCGACCCCACTTGGGATCAGAAACCGGATTTTGATTTAATTTAAATCAAGTTGGTTCAGTCCATCGGTCAACTAGGTTTTCTCATGTCACCTATATATAAGATATAGGGCACGACTTTGAGACACACAGAAGTTCCTGGCCGTCACAGAAACGCAGAGAGAATCCCAAGGTGAATCGTTCGCGAAGGCACTAGAATCCTTGTCGTCCAGTTTGTGTGCGTGTGGACTTATGTACAGGCGCAGCACTTGAAGTGCTTCCGATCTCGATTACCTAATCATCTTCCGCTGCCTAATCTCCAGGTTCTTCGAGATCTCCTTTTAGATTCAATTGGCACTTGATCTTGGCTTAGAGTTTGTTCTAGGACTGTTTAATATGATTAAAACCTGTTCAAATTCCTTCAGTGGTATCAGAGCCTAGTGTTTCTATTGAATCTGTTGCATGTTAATGAATTATTTGAATTCAAATCGATATATATGATATATAAGACTACATGCTAGAGTTCAAAATCATTTTGCACTTAAAATCGTTTAATCTAGGGTTTATGCGAAACATGTGTCGATCGACACCAAGAAAGTGTCGATACCACGTGAGTGTCGATCGACACCGATCGGGTTTTCTCGTGAAAATTTTAGGTTTCGATCGTTTGATCGTTTTCCTTAAAACCACTAGTGTCGATCGACACAAGAGTTGTATCTATCGATACAGCTTGGTTAATCACGATCGGTTCAATTAGATTGGATCGGGTTATGGTGATTGGTTCAAGCGGTAAATCGGTTAATCGCTTTGATCCGATTTGGTTGGTGTCGACCAACACTAATGTAGTGTTGATCGACACCACTCGGTTATTGCGATTGGTTCGATCGGTTCAATTGGTTAAATTGTTTATCGCAATTGAACCGGATCGAATTTTTTCGACTGACACAAACCAGTTGTGTTGATCGACACTGGACTGGTGTCAATCGACACTAGTTCAGATTTCGCCTTCTAGATTTTTTTAACTTTATTATATTAAAAGTTTTAAAAACAAATTAAAAATCTGGAAATATATAATTGAGCAGATAATTCATTGCATTCATCTGAGTTTGAGTGTGTGCTGGGAAGTTTGAGTTCTTGTTTCAAGAAGTTTAAACTCAACAAGATGGCAGTAGCAGAGATTCATGTTTTTTAGCAGATTTGTGTTGTATGTAACACATGGAGTTTCTGCTGGAGTGAATCTTAGAGATCAAGGAGTTATTGTCTCAGGTGGAGCAATATTTCTCTGAGGTTATCTTGTATTAGTTCAGATATTCACAAAGAAGAATCTGATGGTCTAAAAGCTAAAGGAGGAACAACAAGCAGTAGCTCTTGATTAATGGTGCAAAAGAGAGGAAGAAGCCATACAGCTCTTAATTTCTTGGTGAAGAATCATGGTGACTTCTCAGGCTTTGGAAAAGTTTGTGGAAACTTAAATGTCTCAGGCTGAAAGCCAAGCTATTTCTTGGTGAACAGGACGTCATAGGAAGAGTTATAAGACTCATTTTGGTGGTTATTGAAGCATCTCAGAGTTCAAGAAGTTGCAGGTTTTTTCTGTTGGAACTGCAGTTTTTTCTGTTGCAGCAACTGTGGCATCTTTGGTAAAATGTTCTATACTCATTACAGGATTCAGTTTGATCTTAGGTGGAGAAACATAAGGTTCTTGAGGAGCTTAAGTAGTTAAAAACAAATTTAGCTCAGTTTATGGTCTGAAAGTGAGATGTGAAGAAGTTGGAAACTTAAGGATGATTCATGGTAGAAGTATGAATCAAGTGAAGTGATTTCAGAGGTTTAAGAAGTCTGTCTGCCTCTAAGATACAAGAGTATAGAACATTTTACCAAAGGTGCCACAGTTGCTGCAACAGAAAAACACATAACCTGGCTGTGATACCAATATGTTAGGATTCAGTGGCTCAAAGGCTTTCCTTTAAGAGCATAAAACCCATTCAGACCAAGATTGAAGAATCTTGAAGTGTCTTATAAGAGCTGTAACAAAAACAAAGTGTTGCAGAAACTTGCAGAAAAAAAGAGCATGAGAGATTGAGAGAAGAAATTAGATAGAAGAGGAAGAAGAAGGGAGCACACACAAACTTTGCTACCCAGTTCATGCCCCTTAAAGAGGGACACTACATCTGGGCCGAGACTCTTGTCTTGGAATCAACTAGAAGAAGATACATGAATACATAGATACAAGTGTTTCTCTCATCATATTACTCATGACCACTCTCTTCTATCAATCTATGTTCTACATGAGAAACCCATAAAGCTTATGCCTTTAACAATATCTATCTCTCATCTTTCTTCTATGTGTGATGCTCAGTCTCTCTCTCATGTTCTCTGCTTTTCTTTATACTGGAGACAACCACAATACCTAATGCACAACAAGACAAAAGCAAGAGGCTCCTCTTTGTGGTCCCAAAAGTAACTTAACTCATCTTTGATTCACCAAAGTAGCTAGAGTTGTATGTTGGTTTAGTCTTGGTCTTCATTTGCTTTGAGAAACAAGTTCTCATCTTCACAAATCCATCTAGCTTCCATTGTTCCATCCGACCAACCTTAGCAAAGAGAGTCATACGACCACCTTTGATCATCTTCTGACCAGCGGGGAGAGTCATACGACCAGTTGTTCGTCCCATACATACTCGGTCTATATCAGGAGATTTGATTGGCATTTATTTTAGTAGCCGGGTCTGGTTTAGGGTTTTGGTATTGGGATTAGTAGGGATTAATGGGCTATGGGACTTAATCACTAAAGAGTGTGTAATAATATAAGCTCCCACATTCTATGGAAAATAAGTAATATATGAGTGACTTGGACCAATCCATTCATCGCCAATTGGTTTTTAGTTGGAAGCTCATGATAAGCCTGAATTTAACATGGTATCAGAGCCACTAAACCTAACGACGAAAAAGGTTTAGCTTATCGATCCACACACTCTTTTAATCTCAGCCGAAAAAATGGCATTTGCCTTTCGACCCAAAAATGATGGTCTGGCGAGATTAATGGCTAGAATGACCATTATCTAAAAGGAGGGTATTGGGATTAGTAGGTATTAATGGGGGCCATGAGCCTTAATTACTAAAAAGTGTGTAAGAATATAAGCTCCCACATCGGAAGTTTCTATAAGAGATAAGTAATATATAAGTGACTTTGACCAATTCACTCATTGCAAATTGGTTGTGAGTTGAAAGCTAATGATAAACCTGAATTTAACATTTGGTTTGTTTGACTTTGTTTACAGTTTCCTTTCTTGGGGTTGTAATTTATAGGGTTGACTGCTGGAAACTCTTCCTATAATATGTTTTCCGCATATTTCCACTCAAACTCTCAAACTCACTCCAAACTTTCACATTTGATTACATAAACCCATATACTTCTTTTTCCTGTCCAATTCCACATACTTAATTATAAAATGTAAATTGCGATCAATTCTTTTAATTAGCGTTTAAAAAACAGTGATTGCCTGTATTGTTTTTACCCTAACTCGTTAAATCTATTAGGGAAAAAAAAGATATTTATTAAAGCGCAAAACGTAATAAGCTGAAATTAGCTGTTTCTGAATTCTGCATTTGAGAGATTGCGTCTTTGTTGAATTTCTTGTGAAAGCTGCAGGTTTGCAGGGTTTTTTTTCTTCTCTTTATTCCATGTTTTCTCTGTTTCAGTCTGATTTGTTCATCAGTTCTTTCTCTCTTGCTCTCTCTCTAGCATCAAATAACATCTTAAGATCAGCAGTTGAAAGAATGTCGATCAAATATCTGTTTGAGTGTTGTGACATGGACGTCACTCCGAAGTCGTTGACGAACGCTCTTCCATGCGTGAACAGTAGTATGCAGACTGTAGACCATATTGTATTTCCAGGGGAAGCAATTGAGGAAGAGACGGAGTGTATATTAAATGTGAATGCTCACGTGAAGAAAATATTTGTAATATTTCTCTTTGATTCATTCCTTTTTCTTTTTGTTGTTTGTTTCTTAATAACAGATATTCTTAGTTTACTAAACCAAGTTGATTGCTTTTGAACGATTCTAAGGTCAGGATTTGAATGGAATCAGAATGTTGATCAACTCTGTGTCTCTCTTATTCGCATATTCATTGGATGAAACAAGATCTCATAAAGTAGCTAAGACATTGCTGCACTTCCATCGGAAGCCCTGGTTCTGTAACTCCTCTTCTAATTAGAGACACACTACTACATACAGATCCAGAAAGATCAAAGTGCAATAAAAGCCTAGAATAAGTTAAATTACGATACCACAACAAGACCAAATGCTGAGACTTTTACTGTTGCTTCATCCCAATTCAACATGATTGATTCTCTTCATTCTTCAGTTCCTTCAGAATTCAGACATAGTCTCGGTTTCAAATGACGAGCTTTTGCTTCCTGCAAAGGAAGTTAATAAAGAAAAAACAAGTATGAACAAGAACAAACAACAAAACTCACCACTTCATTCATCGCAAATCATAACATACCATAACAGTTAGATTAGCTGGTTTTTAAGCTTTACCTTGGTTTGGTCTGTGTCCGTTATGTTCATGCCCAGCTCAACGGCTTTAGGCAATGGAGATTCAGTGTCGAATTCGTCAGCCTCTTCCGCTAGGGACTCAATTTCAGAATCGTTAGCGGCCACTTTCTCTCTGTGCTCCAGCATTGCAATCTGCAAATAAGTGTGAATGATTCCTTCTGATTCTTACAAAACAAACAGAGACCGTAAATAGATTTCATATTTGGGGAAAAAGGAAAACACGGTTTGTTGTAGTAACACCATATTCGGTTTAGCACCTTGAGAAACTTTGTAGAGGAATAATTACATAAGATGTTTGAAGTAGATTTCAGAATAAGAACTTTAATCCCAATTCAATAAATTTGACAGGCTGGACTCGAGGCTTGGATAAAAAAAAAATTCGTGCAATCACTGTTTCTTTTAAACACAAATTAAAAGAATTAATCGCAATTTACACTTTTTAATTAGGGCTATTTGCACCAATATACACTTTGCAAGATATATTGGTAACTTGGTATGAATAGTTATATCCGACAGTTTTACTGTTACATGCAGAGGAGGTTAAAGTCGATTCACTCCTTCTGTATACCTACGTTGTGTTTGAGGAGATATTTTGCATATCTTATTTTGTCAACCTAAGCTAGTGTAAGCATATTACTGCTTCCGTAGGGAAGATGTGGACCTTCCCCAGCCACAAAATTTTGTGGGAAACAATGTCGCATTAAATGCAAGCGATTCGCCAAATTTCTCTGTATGGTGGAGGAATTTTAATGTATAAATGAAGTAAGATTATGTGTTCGTTTTATATTCTGTTTTGGAATGAGAAAACCAGAAATATGTTTCCTTCCACTGCGATAGATAGCAGGTATTTTTTAAAGTTTCAGTACCGGATTTGAGTAGCTTATGTGGTTGTGGCTTGTCTTTAAACTTATTTGCAGATATGATTTGACAATTTAAACAAAGAACATAGTAGAGGAATATATTTGTTGAAGGGCATCGGAATTTGAAAACTCATATGTGTTTGTTATATGTTCTGTTTTAGAAGGCATCGCTAAAAATTATATTTCCTTCTACTTGACAAATAGCCGATATTTTTAACAGTTTAACTACCGGATTTGAATACTTTATGCGGTTGTGGCTACTCTATGAAGTTATTTGCAAATACGATTTGGCAGTTTAAACGAAGAAGATAGTAGATGATTTGATTTGTCTAGGACCAGCGAAATTTAAATTGGTTATATTTGTGTTGAGGAGTGGATAACCATAGTAGCGGTTAGTGTTATAGGTTTCAGGTAAGAGTTGTTATACCCTTCTAACAAGCCGAGCTACAAAGACAGGGTTTCTAGCTTAACGAATGCTGAAATTGAAAGGAAACAATATTTGTGTTTGTGTTTACATAAACCAAAAAAGGAAAACAAGAAACTGAAAGTTGGGGCATAAACCAAAGGACCATACGTTGAAACTATCGATAAGGGCATATGATAAGTAACAGATCAAATTGAACGACTATGTTTGTTGTAACCAGTTATGCGGGAATGACAATAAATAGATGTTAAGAAAATAAATAGTTGGTAACCAAAATGTTAATGCAAGCCAGTTTTAAACGTGGTACGCGTATGACTCACCGCTGGTGTGGAAGGCGTTATTTTAGCTACAGGGGGAGGCACTGGTGATTCGTCATTCTTAGCAGCCGGCGAAGTTAGGTTCTCCCAGATGGTTGGGTAAGTATGAGGGAAGAGATTCTTCAATTCAAACCGCCGAGAATTGCCGATTGTTGGGGGATGGGATTTTTAAGCGGAGAAAGCGAGGAGTTAGGTCAGAGGAGAGAGTAAAGTAAGGAGAGAGAAGCCCAAAGCAAAATTTACTGGTTACAATCTTTAATGTAGAGAACAAGTTCAATTAAATAGGTAGGTATATATTTGTAGGTAGTAGGGTTGTAAGCGGGATTTAAAAAGTATGAACAGTAGAGAAAACCAAATCGCAAATATATCTTGAAAAATATATATGAGTACCAATTACTCTTTTAATTAAGTAACTAGAATTGAGGAAGCCCATTTGGTCAAGTGATTTGACTAAAGGTTCATTAATGCTTCTACACCAGAGGTATGGGTTTCAATTCCCAGAGAATGCAGGGTCTATGCAGATTAAAAAGGAGACACGATTACAGGAGATCTTCAGTGTGGTGCAAGAAAATCTGTCAGGCACGTATCTGAAGGAATTTGTACAGGTTTTAATCTTATTAAACAGCCGTAGAACAAACTCTAATGCCAAGATCAAGTGCCCATTGAAACTAAAAGGAGATCTCGAAGAACCTGGAGATTAGGCAGCGGAAGATGATTAGGTAATCGAGATCGGAAGCGCTTCAAGTGCTGCGCCTCTACATAAGTCCACACACACACAAACTGGACGAAAAGGATGCTAGTGCCTTCGCGAACGATTCGCCTTGGGATTCTCTCTGCGTTTCTGTGACGGCCAGGAACTTCAGTATGTCTCAAAGTCGTGCCCTATATCTTATATATAGGCGACATGAGAAAACCTAGTTGATCGATGGACTGAACCGACTTGATTTAAATTAANCCGAGTGGTGTCTATCGACACTAACCATTGGTGTCGATCGACACCCTCACAGAAACTTGATATCAATGTATATCTCATATACATTAATCCTATCATTACTTCTAATGATTAAACCCAATTTATATTATCCAGTTTGCTTAGGTGTGTGACCCTATAGGATCATATGATAATGGTAATGAATTCATAACTCATAAGTTATAAGCGGCTTCTAGCAAAACATTATAACCGTCCAATATCATATGATTGTCTTATCTTGACATCAAGATCTACTAAAGTAAATACAAGTATGATTTCAGGACATTCCTTTCAGTCTCCCACTTGTACTTGAATCATCTATTCCGCTAATCTCTTTGTCTCTATATCTTGATCTGGCATAAGGTAAGAACTCGTGTCATCCTTAATCAACCAGACCATGTTTATCGAACTCCGATTTATACTGATGAAAGATAAACAATTGACATTCAACTTGTTTGAGCGCAGCCATGCATTTTCAGTATCAAATCTTCGATATGCCCAGAAATACTTATCTCCCGTTATATGGGAGGGACAAATTCCATCTTGTTCCATCCCTGTTCCCTACACACTTCATAATATGTCCAATCAATGCCTTTATAGTCACCAGTTATGGCTGACGTTTGATAGGGTCAAGACATACCAATTCATATGTAAGAAAACATGATGAACTCAGGTCTAAGGACTATACTCTATAGTCGCAATGAGAAACTCTTATGACACTCATATAACAAATTTGTAGAGTTCTCATTAGCGGGTCAAGTCCGATCATGTGTTCTCTAACACATATCTATGTGATTGACTTTAATACTCTTATTAATGACTCCATGAAACTTAGTCATCAGTCACCTCACATACTAGTCTCTCACGGTTATTAATGTCCAACTTTAATAACTTCGACTATGGAAACAGATAATTTATGTCATCTATCACTTATAGAGTTTCATGATCAAATCACTTATTTGATGATCTATAACAATGCCATAAATTACTTTTGGACTATTATTTAATAACATGACTAAATAATACTAAAACAATTTCATTAAATAAAACATAACTAAATGTATGTTAACATGAACATCAAAACACAAATAAGATAACTCCAACTAAAACCAAGATTACTGCTTAAAGAATCTAATGCCTATATCAGCTGCATGACTCTCATGCTTCGGTCGTGGAGTCCGCCATGGTGCTCTGCTTGGAACTCTTCCAACTAAATGCACCTCCATTCAGACAGAAGATGTAACCAGATTGTGATCAAAAATTGTCTTTATCTGTCTGAAAACTAGCGTCTGTATAACCACTCATTACAAGCTCATCACTTCCTCCGTACACTAAAAACTTATCCTTGGTATTTCTCAAATACTTCAGGATTGTCTTGACGGCAGTCCAGTGACTCTAACCGGGATCTGATTGGTATCGACTCGTCATGCTTAACGCACAAGCAACATCTGGACGAGTACAGAGCATGGCGTACATGATGGATCATATTGCAGAAGCAAATGGAATCCTACTCATGCGCTCTCGCTCATCAGGTGTCGAAGGACACTGCTTCTTGCTGAGATTAATGCCATGAGACATCAGAAGCAAGCTCTTCTTGGAATCATGCATATTGAACCTGTGTAGAACCTTATCAATATAAGTGTCCTGACACAATCCAATTAGCTTCCTTGATCTATCTATATAGATTCTTATTCTAAGAATATAGGTGGTTTTGCCCATGTCTTCCGAGTCAATCCTTTACGGACTGAATTAACAGAATATCGTCTCCAATGAGAAGTATGTCATCTACATACAGCATGAGAAATGCAACTGCGCTCCCACTAGTCTTCTTGTAAACACAAGGTTCCTCTTCGTTTCTAATGAAGTTAAACTCTTTAACTACTTCATCAAAACAAAGGTTCCAACTCCGAGATGCCTGCTTTAATCCATAAATAGATTTATGAAGGTTGTATACCTTCCCAGCAGCTTTAGGATCAATGAAACCTGGAGGTTGTGTCATGTACACATCCTCTTCCAGAATCCCGTTAAGGAAAGCTGTTTTCACATCCATTTGCCAAATCTCATAATCATGATGAGCGGCTGTTGCTAGGAGAATCTGAATAGATTTAAGCATAGCGACTGGGGAATAGGTTTCATCATAGTCAACACCTTGAACTTGTTTGGAACCTTTTGCCACCAACCTAGCTTTGTAAATCTAAACGTTTCCATTCACATCAATCTTCTTCTTGAAGACCCATTTACACTCAATGGCTTTTACACAATCAGGTAAATCACCCAAAGTCCATACTTGGTTTTGTGACATGGAACCCATTTCGGATTCAGCAGCCTTAAGCCACTTTTCGGAGTCANTGACAATTAGTCACAAGAAATCCATATCTCTCGGGCTCGTGACGGATCCTTTCGGATCTGCGAACTTCAGGCACCATAGGTGCGGATTCTACAACTCTTTGTAGATTCAGCCGCTGCTCTTCCTGGACAGGTTGAGCAGGCTCCTGTGATTCTCGAATTTCTTTGAGCTGTACTTTACTTCCACTGTTTTTCTTGGAAATAAATTCTCTCTCAAGAAAAACACAGTTCCGAGCAACAAACACTTTGTTCTCGGATCGGTTGTAAAAAGTAGTAAGCATTGGTTTCCTTAGGATAACCAACGAAGTAGCACTTATCAGATTTGGGTGCAAGCTTATCAGATATCAACCGCTTGACATAAGCTTCACAACCCCAAATTTTAAGAAAAGACAGACTTGGAAATTTTCCAGTCCACATCTCATATGGCGTCTTTTCAACTGATTTTGATGGAACTCTGTTCAGCGTAAACGCAGACGTTTCTAGAGCGTATCCTCAGAAGGACAATGGAAGATCTACTTGATTCATCATCGATCAGATCATATCTAATAAAGTCCGATTTCTCCTTTCAGACACACCGTTCCACTGAGGTGTTCCAGGAGGAGTGAGTTGTGAAACAATTCCACAATCACTCAGATGATCATTGAACTCTTAGCTTAAGTACTCACCTCCACGATCTGATCGAAGAGCTTTGATACTTTTTCCAAGTTGGTTATGTACTTCATTCTGGAACTCTTTGAACTTTTCAAAGGATTCTGATTTATGTCTCATTAGATAGACATAACCATATCTACTGAAGTCATCAGTAAATGTGATGAAGTACTGAAAATTTCCTCTATCACTAATGCTCACTGGGCCTCATACATCGGTATGTATAAGGCCGAACAGATCACCGGCCCTTTCATTGAATTTGTTGAAACGGGCCTTTGTCATTTTGCCCAATAAGCAGGATTCACACTTCTCAAATGATTCAAAATCAAGTGAGTCTAAAAGCCCATCATTATGGAGCTCTGAATCATTTTTCTCATTGATGTGGCCCAAACGACAATGCCAGAGAAAAGTGGGGTTCGAGTCATTGGTTCTTAAGTGTTTGGTACTTATGTTATAGACATACATAGATTGGTTAAGAATATAAAGTCCATTAGAGAATGGAGCGCTACCATAAAACATTTCATTACGATCAAAGGAACAACACTTGTTTTTAATCAAAAAATGAAAATCTTCTAAATCCAAAATAGAAATAGAAATGATGTTTCTGCTTATAGCAGGTACATAGTAGCAATTGTTCAATTCTAAAACCAAGCCTGACGGCAGAGACAAATCATACGTTCCTACAGCTAATGCAGCAACTCTTGCTCCATTCCCAACACGCAGGTCCACTTGTCTCTTTTCCAGTGTTCTACTGTTGCTTAGACCCTGCATATTCGTACAAATATGAGCGCCACAGCCGGTATCCAATACCCAAGAGTTAGAACCTGAAGTAGTAACATTTACTTCAATAACATAAAAACCTGGAGAAGTCGTCTCATACGTCTTCTTCGAGTTCTTTAGATTTCCCAGATACTCTTTGCAATTTCTCTTCCAATGCCCAGACTTATTGCAGTAGTGGCATTTATCAGCATTAGCAGGGCCGCGTTTGGACTTGGAAGAGGCCTCAGACTTGTCCTGATTCTCAATCTGGACTGCCTTGGCCTTTCCCTTGTTCTTAGCGGGTTTCTTAAACTTTTTACCCCCTTTCACCAAAAGTACATTAAGGGTGCCCTTCTTGATGTTCGGCTCAGCTGTCTTGAGCATGCCATGCAATTCAGTCAAAGTGTTTGTCATGTTGTTCATGTTATAGTTCATAACAAACTGATCAAAGCTTGACGGTAAGGACTGCAAAATGATGTCCGTAGCCAACTCTTGGCTAAGGGACAATCCAGTTTTGCCAGGTTATCAATATAACCCATCATCTTGATGGCATGTGGGCTAACTGGACCATCCTTTGGTAGCTTATACTCAATGAGAGATTTAACCGTCTAGTATCTCTCAGTTTGTGCCTGCTCCTGAAACATCCCTTTCAGGCTAGTGATCATCTCAATTGGCGACACCACGTTCTCATATTGCTTCTGCAAGTCCGAGTTCATGGTAGCCAGCATGAGACAACTCACATCGACCACATCATTGGAATGCTTCTCCCAAGCATTCCTTTCAGCGTGTGCGACATTGGATTTTGGTTCTTCAGGGAGAACTTTCTCAAGGACATGATCCTTTTTCTCCTACTTGAGAACAATTCCCAAGTTCTGATACCATTGAGGAAGTTTGATCTATTAAGCTTGTCCTTCTCAAGGACGGATCAAGGTGAGAAGAATATGAGAGTTTTATTGGTTTCGATGTTCAAGAAATGAGAGATCTTAACAATTAAGAAAAACTCACAATATATTCAAAATAATTTTCCTCAAGTTGAATATAATGATCCAAGATCCAATTTAATTTGGTAGGCAACACTTTGCCAATCATATCCAATATGATTCTTGTCGCAATCTTAACATTTATAATTCTACTCTGATGTCTCTAAGCTCAAGACTCTTGATAGCTAAGTCAAGTTAACCAATCTCTCAATCATGTGGTAACTTTGAGTCCAAGACTCTTGATAATCCAAAATACCATCTGCCTTACCCGTGTAATTGCTGGTACCTTGCACTGCAAGCCCACCAAACAATGAAACAGGCCTTTGGCAGTTGACGAGATTGGAAAGACATCAATTTTACGTGATATTAGGTTTGAGGAACGAAACCTTAAATCTAGTTTATATCAATTATATATTCCATATATTTTAATTTGTTTTAAAACTTTTAATTCAATAGAGTTAAACAAATCTAGAAGGCGAAATCTGAACTAGTGTCGATCGACACCAGTCCAGTGTCGATCGACANGTTCAATCACGATGAACAATTTAACTGACTGAACCAATCGAACCGATCACAATTTTTAATTAGTGTCGATCGACACTACATTAGTGTCGGTCGACACCCATCGAATTGGGTCAAAAGCAATAACCGATTTATCACTTGAACCGATCGCGAAAACCCGATTCAATCTAATTATACCGATCGCGATAAACCAAGTTGTGTTGATCGATACAACCCTAGTGTCGATCGACACTAGTGGTTTTAGAAAAACGATCAAACGATCGAAACCTAAAATTTTCTCGCGAGAACACAGGCGGTGTCGATCGACACCCCTTCGCAGAAAACCCTAGTGGTGCCGATCGACACCGGATTGGTGTTGGTCGACACCAAAGAACCCAGAACGACAAAACGAACAGTTTACAAAACGATTTTGAACAGATTGATTTTAGCATGCAAATCTATTATCAAATAATACCGATTTGAATTCAACTAATTCAAAAAAATTGAACAGATTCAATAGAAACACTAGGCTCTGCTATTACTGAAGGAATTTGTACAGGTTTTAATCTTATTAAACAGCCCTAGAACAAACTCTAATGCCAAGATCAAGTGCCAATTGAATCTAAAAGGAGATCTCAAAGAACATGGAGATTAGGCAGCGGAAGATGATTAGGTAATCGAGATCGGAAGCGCTTCAAGTGCTGCGCCTCTACAGAAGTCCACACGCACACAAACTGGATGACAAGGATGCTAGTGCGTTTCTGTGACGGCCAGGAACTTCAGTATGTCTCAAAGTCGTGCCCTATATCTTATATATAGGCGACATGAGAAAACCTAGTTGATCGATGGACTGAACCGACTTGATTTAAATTAATTCAAAATCCGGTTTCTGATCCCGAGTGGTGTCGATCGACACTAACCATTGGTGTTGATCGACACCCTCACAGAAACTCGATATTAATGTATATGAGATATACATTGATCTAATCAATACTTCTAATGGTTAAACCCAATTTATATTATCCAGTTTGCTTAGGTGTGTGACCCTATAGGATCATATGATAATGGTAATGAGTTCATAACTCATAAGTTATAAGCGGCTTCTAGCAAAACATTATAACCGTTTAATATCATATTTTTGTCTTATCTCGACATCACGACTCTACTAGAGTAAATACAAGTATGATTTCAGGACATTCCCTTCGGTATCTTCATAAGACAAGTTCAGGTGGAACCGGCAGACGGAGATCTTCAGCATGGTGCAAGAAAATCCGCCAGGCACGTATCTTCATAAGGCAAGTTCAGGTGGAACTGGCAGACGGAGATCTTCATATGACGGTAGAATTGTCAGTTGTAAGAGTCGTCACTGTAATAATTCTCATAATTTACAATATATAAATTAGTGTTAAGAAATAATTAAGTAAGTAGAATTGGGCAGGAAAAAGAAGTACGAGGGTTTATGTAGTTAGATGTGAAAGTTTGGAGAAAATTATAATGCATTTCAGAGTTTGGATGGAAATATGCGGAACTCATACTATATCGATGGTTTCCTGCGGTCAACCCTAATTTGTATGATTGTAAGTTTCCCAATTTTATAAGCTTTGTTTTCGGTGTTTTTCCATGGAACAGCCAGCTTAGTTGTTGGTTACTTCTCACCGTATGAACTATGTTGTATGGTTACTATAGTAAACTCTTAGAAATAAATTAACAACCGGTGACAAAATAAAAAATAAAGCTAATAGAATATGTATTTTGTGCCACTAGCAAATGAAAACACGTGGCTATTTATTTTTTTTGCTTGTAAACTCTCTTTGGAAGTTTGGACAAAGCTAACCAAAAGACTAATGCAAGCTCGTTTCTCCACAGATTGGTCAAAGAATACTGTCCACTCCATCACATGAGACTCAGACCAGAACGGAATCACACTTTTCTTGGTTCAGTTTTGTTCCAACCTTTAAATTCATATAGTCTTTACAGGAGGAGAACAATGCACGCCAAGATGAAGAAACGCCAAATTCTCCAACTCTGATCATTTGTTAAATTCTCCATCTCATACACAAGAAAATGCACAATCAATTGTTATCAATAAGAGCCATGAAAGACTTAGGTTTAAAGAACAGCTTCATAATATAGTTTGCAACATGCACCTAAGAAGCGACTTACCACCAAATTTAATCTCTCAAACTTCAATTGAAAATCTTTTGTTTTCTTTTTGCACCTTTTAAATTGATACATAAAATCATTTTCGATTAGAGTAAGTTTTATATTCAAGTAAGAAATTTGAACGAGAAAAACTCCCACGAACACAACAAATCCGGAAACAAAAACTTCCACCACCCAATACCACTAACAATCTCATCAGATCCGAACCCATTAACTCTTTAAGTAGATCAAAAGTTGTTCTTGCATTAAAATTTGTGTATTTTTGTTTCTTCTGTAACGCATTAAAAATTATATTCAATCTGATCATTCCACTTTTTCCCTTTTAATTGTTTTAACAGAAACGTTTACATTTCGGTCAAATGAATCTATCATGCTTTATCGGCTAAATGAACTTTGGAAACCACAACGTCTCCATCAAGCTTCTCTATTATAATTGACACTGGTGCACTAAAAGATCCTTATGCAACCGGCTATAACCAGTTGAGAACATGGGAAAAATTAATCCAAATTTGTTCCTATGAAAATTTTTATATCCGAACTTTCATAATATGTATTTTTTTAAAGATTTTTTTTCAAATTCAAATTTTATACTTAAACAAAAGTAAGTTTAGAAATCTCTATAATATTAATTGACAAATACATTTATAAATATTTGAAAAAACTAATTTATTTAAAATAACTTATATGAAAAAGCTCAAAATTAATTCTAATAATATTAGTCAAATGTCAAAATTATGATTAGTATACATAGATCTGGGGATGATTGGTTGGGCTGTAGGAACCATCTTTAGCTTTAATTTCTAGCTACAACCCAACAAATTACCAATCATGCTTTATCTCATTTTTTAAAGCTACAGCTCCTACAGCAAAAAATGGCTGTAGAAGCCTTATTTACTAAAGCAATATTTTAAAAGCTGTAGAGAAAAATATATGGCTGTAGGAATATCTTTCCTTTTTTATTAATTTTGTCATTTATTATCTATAGCTACAGAATATACAGCTACATCGAATATATCTACAGACCAATTTCTACAGCAAATAATATACAGTTACAGTCCAACCAATCGTCCACAATGTCATCTTGATTGAATAAAACTTAAAAATAGAAAAATACAAGACTTCGATTCCACATAATCAAAGATAAATAGTTAAAGATTCACTATTTATTTTTGATATTGCGGATTCAAAATCTGATATTGTTTTTCTTTTAATTTTTTTTTTCATTTAAAAATTATGGTATTCCTAAACTCGTGCAACATCTACTACATAATCTAACATAATTTGATAATTGACTAGCATTGTCAAAATCAATGTTACATTCCATAAATTTATTTTAGTTTAAATATAAAATTTAAATTTACATGTAGTTATTATTTGGATATAAAAATTTCCATAAAAAAAAATTCTGGTTTGATTTTCTCCCATTTTCCCCCACTAACCAGTAGACACGGTGACCACAATTATTAACCAAATCAAGAAAGCGTCCAGATTCATAGCACGTAGACACGTAGATAACCGGTATCCGGTAATCTCCTCAAAATCAATCCTCCTTC
>OVBB01000261.1:0-31821 GCA_900406415.1 Isatis lusitanica
ATATATGTTATTTTGTAATTTTGATTTAAAACCGCTATTTAATAATATTTTAATAATATTAAATTTTTAAATTTTTCTGTTAAAATATATGTTATTTTGTAATTTTGATTAAAAACCGTTATTTAATAATATTTTTATAAATGATATGAGCATTTTAATTGGTATGTGTTAAGTTTATTTGCTTCCAAACATATAATTTTATTTACTATATTATTGTGTAATAATATTAATAATGTTCTGCTTCCAATACAATATAAGACTATGTGATTCATATTCAAACGAGAGTGTTTTGTAGTTCAGTGGTAAGAGTGTTCTTTATGGACCCTCAGGTCACGAGTTCGAATCCAGCCAAACACGATTTTTAGAATTAATTTCTTCCAAAACGACGTCGTATTGGCTATAATCAATACGACGTAGTTTTGTTTAACGACGTTTTCAAATTTTCTGTTAGTTTTTTTAACGGTGGGCTTTTTTGGCGAGTCAACGAAAGTTTGATAATATTTTTAAAAGTCAACGAAATGTTGGGATTTTTTTGGGCAAGAAAATTGTCCGAATTTGTTTTGGCGAGTTTCGTAATGTATGGGTTTTTTGTGGCCGATTTCCCTATGATTATCTGTGGTCGCGTCTGAGAAAGGTTAGCGACGGTGTTTAACTTGTAATCGTTTTCCTGGATAAAGTCTCTTCTTTTCTGAATTTCCCCCAAAATACTGATCTTGTAAAAATCGAAGTCTGGCTGCGCGATCGAGAGAAGGAACAAATATAGAAGATGGTGAGGTTTACGCTTTCCGATTTTGTTTCTAACTCAGAATTTTCGTTTAGTTTATACGCGACCATACGAATTTCTAGGTTTATCACTTGTATCCAAAATTCATTCGTGATTTCAGCGATTTTTGTGTTAATCTCATCTTTTAGTGAAGGGTATTTATGAAAAACAAGCAAATTACTCGCATCAATTTCGAGTTTTTCTATCATGATGATCGTCAGCTGATAGCCTGATAGACATCTCGCATGTGTTTGTTCTTTTAGTTTTGATTTTTCATTGTCTAAATCAAACGTAATCTACATTAGGTTAAGTTAAAGGTCTGAAATTTAAGCTCGAAATGGGTTTGTTAATTTTGCTTTTCTCTCTGATTGGTGATCATAGGATAAAAATGTTCGAGAAATTCGTGGTTCTAATGGTGATTCCGATGCTGGTAATGTCGTTAGTCAAAGCATCAGGGAGAAAAGAGAAGAAGATTCTACCTTTCGTGAAGGCTTTGTAGACGAAAGCAAAAGACTTGAACCAGATCATCAGAAGAATTTAAAGCTCGAAATGGTTTGATGATTTAATTTTTGATTTTTCGTTGTCTAGATCAAATGAATTCTATACTATGTTGAGTTCAAAGGTCTAAACTTTGAGCTCGAAATGGTTTTTAAAGTTTTGTTTTTCTCCCTGAATGGTGATTATAGGATGAAAGAGCTCCAGAAATGTGTGGTTCTAATGGTGATTCTGATGCTGGTTATGTTGTAAATCGAAGCATCAGGGAGACTAGAGAAGAAGATTCTACCTTGCGTGAAGGCTTTGTAAACGAGAGCAAAAGACTTGAACCGGATCAGCAAAAGGGCGGTAAATACTTTTTCTATGACACGCCGTTATCTGAAGAAACCGGGGTTTGGATACCTGTTTCAGTCCCGCCAATGTTGGAACCTGATCATGAGGAATGGTCAAGAGGGCTTAGTTTTAATGGTGGTTACTTCCCCGAGGGAGATATGGGATGGAACCAGTTCGTTGATGAAGACAAGGAGTTAACTATGTGGGATGTGATAGTGGATATGTTACTCGCAGCACGTGGTAAAGCGAATGCTCTTGCTTCGGGTAATCTTGAGAGTGGCATTTCGTTTTTCTCGGGACATCTTCTCGAACAAGCTTGGCAAGAGATGGCCCACACTCTCACTGAGGCTAACTTTGGTAACGCTAGAGAAATTCTTGAGACAGAGCCACCAAAGTGGCTACCAGATAGTGCTGCTTCTGCGTGTATGCTATGTGGTGTGAGATTTCATCCAATAATGTGTTCGCGTCATCACTGTCGATATTGTGGAGGATTATTCTGTAGGGACTGCTCTAAAGGAAGAAGCTTACTTCCAGTGAAGTTTCGCGTTTCGGATCCTCAAAGGGTTTGTGATGTGTGTTGTGTGAGGTTAGAGTCTGTGCAGCCTTATTTGATGGACCAAGTGAGTCCTGCGGCTCAGTTGCCAACTCATGACTTGACAGATCTTAGTACGTTGAGGTCTTGGGTGAACTTTCCATGGGGCCAATCAATGGAGTATGAGATTTATAAAGCAACAAACACTATTCGAGGTTATATAGCCAATGTGAGATTTTTGGGTCCTTAGTTCACTCTCATCTTCTTTTAATATGTGAAGTTATTAGCATGTTTTATATTTTAGAATCTCATCAGGTTGGTTCTTCGAGAACTGAGAGGTCCATCCCAGATGCCATTCTAAGACAAGCAAAAGGCCTTGCAGTAATCACTGTTGCGAGAGTTGGAGTTATGGTTACATATAAAATCGGGACTGGACTTGTGGTTGCTCGTAGAGATGATGGCTCCTGGTCTCCACCCTCCGCTATCTCTTCGTTTGGTTTGGGATGGGGTGCACAGGTAACGTGGCTTTTTTGGTGCTTCCTAGATATTTGACACAATTCTTGTCTATATGCTAATCACTCGCCCGCAGGCAGGAGGAGAGTTCATAGACTTTATTATTGTCCTAAGAACTCGTGATGCCATCCGAACGTTTGGGAGTAACACCCATCTTGTTGTTGGTGCTGGTTTAAGCGCTGCGGTTGGCGTGACTGGACGAGCTGTTGAAGCAGATATCCGAGCAGGTAGTGGTGGTTATGCCGCTTGCTATACCTACAGTTGCAGCAAAGGTACATACATGTGTCTGTCTCAATCTGAAATGGATTTTAGCTTTTATTGTTCTCAGGCTTCTTTGCTTCCATGTCTAAAAGTAGTTTTATTGTCCACTATATATCTGTAACCATTCTAATATTCTGATTTGAAAACCGTTGTCGAAACTAGTCCTCAGAAGTAATCTTATAGTCTCCATTTTGTTTTGTTGCTAAAACCTTACTTCATTGCCATTAAATTAACAGGTGCATTTGTTGGATGCTCGCTTGAAGGAAGCATCTTCACAACACGTACAAGTGAGAACTCACGGTTCTATGGGAGCCAGTCCCTAGCTGCGTCTGACATCCTCCTTGGCTCTTTGCCTAAACCACCCGCTGCTGCTCCACTGTACCGTGCGCTTGGTGATCTGTTTCAGAAGATGGGGAGGTGATCTTAACACAGTTGAAGGGTTATTTGTTGTTCTGACTTGATGGATGAAAAAGAAATTTGACTTGGAAAATTTCTTGATGGTGTGCAGTGAAACTGTTCGGTCCCCAACAATTTCTCCGTTGTCTGAAGACTGAACTCGTTGAACTGGATTTATCTCTTTGAAAGAATGACTTTTGGAAGCATAACATATTCTGTATAGATTCATGCAAATTCTTCAATGTAAATAGGTTATGGAGATTTGAAAGTTTGTGGTTGTAAATAAACAAACATACGTTATTGTATATAGTAATTTGTTCTGGAACGAAAGGTACTTGTTTCAACTTAAGCAACTGCCTTATTTGTGGTTTTGAGATGGGTAAGACCAGAAAAAGCTTTACAAGAACCATAGACACAGAAGAAACATCAAAATCTCTCAAGTTCATTCTTGTTCTCGACTTGCATAAGCTATAGCTTGTTTGACATGCTTGACAGAGTTTCTAGACCAACACATCCCAGTTATGAGCTCAAGACGCGCTAACTAATGGCAGACTCTAAGCCACGATTAGCCTGCAGAATTCATGTTTATGCCATTTCATTTGGCAACTTTCTTCTTTCTCAGAAGATCTTCCACTTGGAGCTCGTTGATCTTAGCAGCAAGAATGAAGTCGTTTTCCGTCAAACCACCTGTTGCAAGAGATTCAGACATCACTTATCCACCACTTGCGACTTACAAATTCCACACAAAGAAAAAGGCACACGAATGAGGACAACTATATGATGTTGGAAAGATGATTCACGCATTTGATAAGATTCATGTCTTCAAATCAAAAACAACAGACCATGATTCTCACCTATAGCATGTGTCCATATATCGATCTTCACATTATTCCAGCCGACCAGATGCAAATCTGGGTGATGACCTGCGTTAAACGGATCCTTGCTTCAGAGACAATAACATATAGTTAACAGAGCTATCCCCACGCTCTCTTTTTCCCCAATTTTTTTTCAGAAGGGACACAAAGCATGTGTGCTGAATTGCTGACGATATATATACCTTCTGATTCAGCGATATCAGCTACGCGTTTGAAGAAGTCTAGTCCTTTTGTAAAACTTTTCACCACCCACGACCGATGCAGCTTTAATGTACCATTGTCATTAGCCATATCCCATCCAGAAACCTGCGTTAAGGGAATAATTCAGGACGTAAACATACTACAGTCTTCACCTGTCATATTAAGAAGTGCAAACATTATACCTTTTGAAGTAGTTCTTGGGCACTTTGTTCAGTCATGGGGCGCAGGTCCTTAGCGTTGCATGGCACACACTTTTTGGCTGATAAATCTAAGAAACAATATCAGAAAGAAAACCAAATTAATAAGTAAGAGTGTAAGACATATGGTTTTGGAGTTTTTGGTTACAAATCATGAACAACAGAAGCAACAAATCCATCCTTTAACCAACCGGATAAAAAGGTGGTTTATAAGGGCAGCAAGACAAACCATCAAGAAAACGACAGAACGGAAAAACAAAAAAAAAGTTGGAGTCTATTGTAAGACAGCAAAAAACTACTTTATGGTATAACTTTTTTCCTCCCATCGAGTGACTGAGTGACACATTGAAAGAGTGATAGTTATTTGAAGGATTTTCTTCTTGACTCTGACATCATCTTGCCCCTGACACACCACAGACGTATCTAAAATAGAGATGGGAAGAGGAGTCCCCAATAGAAGTTGTTCTAGCAATACAGAGGTTTGTCTTGCTGGTTTTGATATGATAAAGGAAAGCTTAGGATGTCTAGTATAGCGTCTTTACTAGACATATATTCACCATATACGAAACAGAAGGCAATAAAGTGGATGTTCATATACATGGAAGCCTCTACAAACAAAAGTACCAACAAATAAAGCATAGTTTTAGAAGGCTAGCCATTCATCGATTCAGTGAAAACGAAGAAAAAATTTGATTCACATATCCACGTAGAGCAGCAGAATGACTAATTGTACCTTCTAGGGAGCAAAATGCTCTAGCTCCAGAAGCAGAGCCACCAGCGAGACTGTCTTGTGACATATTACTCGTCCAATGAACAAAGCTGCAAGGAAATTTCAAAAATCTTTCATCTTTACATCCAAGAGTAGCTTATCCTCTCTACCGAACTCTAAGAGAACATTGATAACATCAAATACACCAAAATAAGAAAATGGTTCAATTGGATTTGATTAGAAACTAGGGAATACAAGACGCTCAGCAAAATCAGGGAAATTCGATTTCACTTCTTGAGATTCATTCAACCACAAACAGCAAGAACAATCTGAAGCACGGACACATATAATAAGCCAAGTATCAAAATCCGTCCTTTGCCACTATTCTTCAACAAAAAACAAAATCCGGAAGCTAAAATCTATTTCAAGCCATTACCTTTTGTCACGTCCGTACAGATTGTGGAATAATGACGCAGCTGGAACCTGAAAGTGTCGCAAGAATATGAGAGGTAATAGAAGATATGTATATATAGATACATAACAGGCAAAGTTCCAGATATATATACATGCACTAATTCATACACATAGACATACAAGAAGACAGGGAGATCATCTGGTTTACCTGTTTTCTAGAGATTGAGAAAAGTGTAGGCAGCAAGAGCCGACTCATCGGTGGCGCAGCGGTTAAGGAACTGAGACTTCCGATCAGGATTTTATGTCCCGTGGAGGTGTGGGGGCAGATTATGAAATCATAAATGTACGGTTACATTTGTAAGAACCTTCACTCGTGGGGCTAATATGTAAAAGCATCATTTTTATCAATTCTATCTTTATATAATAAAGAAGAAATTAGAATTTGTGTCTATGTAGGCTAGTTATATTTTCTTTATATGATTAAATAGATATGTTTCTCGTTATCTTATTTATTTTTTCTTTAAAAAAAAAGAAAGATAATTCACGATTGATTGTATTAAATCAGAAATATTTAGGCCCTGAATGTTTGAGTAGTTTTTAGATTTTAGTTTTTAGCTTTTGGCTTTTGGTTTTTGATTTTTAGATTTTGGTTTTTCAATTTCTGATTTTTGATTTTGCTGTAGATTTTAGTTCTTAAGAAACTTGAATGGTAATTTATTTAGTTTTTGGTTTTTGACTATATTTGAACTATTCATTTTTTTATAAGATTAAAAATGATAAATAAAAAAAAAAATTTCTAATCCAAACATATTATTTATTATAAAAATAATAAATAATAAAACAAATTATTATTAAAAAAACACATGTATAGATTATTTCACAATTTAAAACATAGTAAACCTTTCACTAATTTTTATAGTAAATAAAAGTTTAGAATTTTTTTAAAAATTATAAGTAATAATACACTTTTGGATAAACATATATATAGATTATTTCACAATTTAAAACATAGTTAACCTTTCACTAATTTTATCAAAAAATTTAAGAAACAATTTTATTAATATAGATTATTTTCCTAATTTTTATATTAGATTTTAAATGTTCAACAAATTATTTTTATTAATCTTTATGGTTATGATTAGTTATTATTTTATCAGTTTGATTTTCTTTTATTTATCTTTTTACTATATAATTTTTTTTATCTTTTTACTATATATTTATTTATTTCCTTTTATTTATTTATTTATTTATTTATTTATTTTTTATTTATTTTTATTTATCTTTTATTAATGCATAAACATAGAAATCAAACTAATTAGAATTAGTTATTAATTAGCTATTAATTAGAAAAGAAATGAAAAAGTCAAAATATTGAAAAAAATAGAAATTAGTCAAAAAAACAAAATAAAGTCACGTAAGAAGTGAAAAACCCACAAAATATGGTTTTTGGCTTTTGTTTGTAAAATGCTAAAAACCATAAAAAAACCAGTTTCCCTAAGATGTAGGAAATCTATTTATTGAAAAACTTGAATGGTTAAAAAATAGATTTTGAAAAACAAAAACCAAAAACCATTCTAAAAACTACAAACATTCAACCCCTTAAGTTACATAGACTGCAGATAATCATATAATTATTCCCTGTGTGGGGTGTGCATGTTACTAATCATAAGTTTTACGGTTAATGATGTAATATATTTATACACACGAGGGCTAATGTATAAAAGCGTGTTTCTGAAAAGCTACTATCTTTATTTGGTTTTAAAAGCATTCTTTTTTGTCTTTTGTTTTTTTTCCCTGAAAGTTTTAAAGCATTCGTGATTCCTCTTCATTGATAACTCCAAGTGGTGGATTTAGCATCTCCGGAAAAGAGAAACTGCTTCTATGGTGAGATTTTTCTTTCCCCCGAACTATTTGCAAGTTTTCTTTCGTTCTTTTCCAACTTTCTACTCTCATTCTTTAAGGTTGTTGGCACTTTTTCTTCGAGATTAAGCCCAAGTTAAGACTTCGCATTGAGTTGATTTCGCTCCTTCGTAACATTGATTTTCACTTCATGACCCTAAAGTTCTTACGCTGTGTTGTACAGTTATTCTGTTTCTTGCATGTTATTTATTGTATTGAAAGCGTAGATTTTGCTGTGTGGTGTTGTTGCTGTTAGTTTGGATGAAAAAGGCGTCTCATTTGGTTTCCTTCAAGAATATTTTTTCCCCGTATTGATCCATGTGAAGATAATGGTATCACACACACAATATGCTTTGGTTCTTGTAGATTAACTTTTGATGTGTTAAAGAGGAATTTCATGTTTAGTCCCTCTAGTAAAACTTGATACTAAGAAACTTCTAAGTTAATGTCTTTTAGATTAGATGGGTGAAAAATGGAATCATTTGTCAATTATAGAAGTTACTATATGACAGTAAATTGCAAATTGAGCATTGTGATTCAGCTCTAGTTTCTTTTTTCTGTCTTTCCATCTGAGTTCAGGCTACTTGGTTTGTGTTAAAACTAAAATGCAATGTTTGCATCTTTTTCTTGTATGCATCTCTTTCCGTTTGATCTCACAGAGTTGAAATATATGTATTGAGTTTCCAGAAAAGAATGTCAATGCTGATGTGAGTGATTTTTACTATCTTATTCAGGTAGAAGAGCTACCTCGTATTCTTTCCTATTAAACAACCATGGGAGATAATTGGGAGAATCATGCAGTCTCACAAGAGAATAAATCCAAGAAGCTTGAGAGTAAAAATAATTCAAGCGCCCCCAAGAGTGATCTTTGGATTGATGGGCTTATTTGCGCCTTTGAGTTTATACGAGTAGCAAAGAAGCATACCGATTCAAAGCATGTTTACTTGAAGCAAGACGATGGAGGAACCAAAACTACTTCCTCCGAATTTGGTCATAATAACCCGTTTGTCGATTCCTCTCCAGCCGATGTTATACGGTCAAGGTCGGCATCTTCTTTGGATTTTAAAGATGACCATCTGCTTCCAACAACACATGTTGAGAGATATGAGGGAAGTCGCTGGGTACCTATTGGTTGGGCTAGAATATCTGAACTAGTTCAAATGGTGCAAGTGAACGCAGAGTGGCCTAATCTGGAGTCGATGGATGAAGAAGAGGATGTCCCGGTTACAGATTTAGCGGCTCCGTATTGGGAACGACCAGGCGGCCCCACATGGTGGTGTCATATGGTTGCTGGACACTCTTTTGTTGAGGAATGGCTTAGAAATGCTACTTGGTTGCATCCTGCGATTAGTCTTGCATTGAGGGATGAAAGCAAGCTGATAAGTGAACGGATGAGACACCTTCTATACGAGGTACTCTTAAATACATCTCAAATATTAGGTAAATCTGACCCCTTGTTGAATCACTGCCATTAAGATACTTCCACATAGATCATAGTGACTTAAGACCGGATTAAAAATGTTCTGTAGTCTCTAAGCATCGCAAATTTTTCATCGTGTTATTTGAGATGGCTAGTTAGATGTATTTTCTTGGATGTTGTTAATAACTTTTATTCCTGGTTTATTTTCTTAGGTTCCAGTGAGGGTTGCTGGAGGTTTATTGTTTGAGCTTTTAGGACAATCAGTTGGTGATCCAGTAATCAGTGAGGATGATGTCCCCGTTGTTTTTCGGTCTTGGCAAGCTAAGAACTTCTTGGTAACTGTGATGCACGTAAAAGGAAATGTATCAAACACCAATGTCCTAGGTGTCACTGAAGTAGAGGTTCGTTCACAAACTGTCAAAATTTTCTACTTAATAAGATTCTTCAAACTCAATATAACACGGGCCTTTAATATGGATATTGACATGCTTTTTTCTTTCTTGTGCTTTTCTTGACAGGAGCTGCTTTATGCAGGGGGTTATAATGTACCAAGGACGGTTCATGAAGTTATAGCACACTTGGCTTGCCGTCTTTCTCGATGGGATGATAGGTGACAACAGTTTTCTGGTTTAGCTTTTGTCTAATGAATGCTTTTCTTGTTTTTACTCACCAGAGTTCTCCTTCATTTTCTAATAGGATCTTTTTGTTCTCCTTGATTGATTATAGGTTATTTCGTAAATCCATATTTGGTGCAGCCGATGAAATCGAACTGAAGTTTATGAACAGGTTCTTATAGATACATATCCGTTTGTTTGGGATAGTACATAATATTCATGTTTTAACTAACATAGAAGATATTTTCTTGTTATTAGGAGAAACCATGAAGATGTAAATCTCTTTAGCATCATTCTCAACCAAGAGATCAGAAAATTATCAAGACAGGTCATCTTCTCTTCATTGCAGCTAACTTTCCATTTGAACTTAATAGCCAAAGCCTGATCTTGTGTTTGGAAGGCCGTTGTTGATGTTTTAACCGAGAAACTATGTTTGCGTGTGGGAGAAACCGAAGTACAGTTTATGAACATGAAGTTTTCCTTTTCTCATGACAGGTCATCCGAGTGAAGTGGTCACTACATGCAAGAGAGGAGATTATCTTTGAGCTTCTCCAGCATCTAAGGGGAAACATAGCTCGACGTTTGTTGGAAGGTTTGAGGAAAAACACAAGGGAAATGCTGGAGGAACAAGAAGCAGTCCGTGGGCGCCTCTTCACAATTCAAGATGTCATGCAAAGCAGTGTCCGTGCTTGGTTACAGGTTTGTTCTTGCGAAACAAAATTTAACCATCTCACAATTGTGGCTGAAACCTATCCTAACTTGTACTTTCAGGACAAAAGCTTGAGAGTAAACCATAACTTGGCTGTTTTTGGAGGATGTGGTCTTGTGCTTACCATAATCGTAGGATTGTTTGGGATCAACGTGGATGGTATCCCCGGTGCGCAGAACACGCCTTATGCGTTTGGTCTGTTCACTCTGCTTATGGTTCTTATCGGAGCTGTTCTCATTGCGGTTGGCTTAGTATACTTGGGGCTCAAAAAGCCCATCACAGAAGAGCAAGTAGAAGTTAGAAAACTGGAGCTACAAGATGTGGTGAAGATATTTCAACACGAAGCAGAGACTCATGCCCAAGTACGGAGGAACAACCTCTCTCCCACTGCTGGAGATGTGTTTGATGCTAATTACATACTCATCCAGTAGACAAACTCGAAATCGGTTTTCTTGTTTTGATACTTGCTAATTTCAGATACATATTAACTGCCAATGTTTTGGACAGAGAATGTAATCTGAATCACTAAGAGAACAAAGGTCTCAAAAGATTTCAAACGGCAAATAAACACACGAATTTGTTACAATGTCCATTTGCCAACATCTTTTGTATACTCTTCCATGTTACTTAGATCTTGTTTGTAGCTACTGCAAGATTTGACGTTTTGGTCTCCAAAGAGATTTTGAGTGAGAATTTTATGACTGAAGTGAGGTGGTAAGTTAAGTAATCATAAGTTTACGGTTAAATTTGTAATAACTCGGAAACATATGGGGGAATATATAAAAAGCGATGAAGCGCGTCCTAAAAAAGCTACGTTTTTGTTTTAAAGCATTTTCCCTTCAGAGCTGCTCTTCTGTGTTTGGTTTTTGAGGTGTTTTGAGGCAAAATATCGTTTTTTTGGCATCAAAGAGAAAAGAAAAGCGAAGACTGTTGCTCCGATGGTGAGATTTCTTCTCGAAATTGTTACGCTTTGTTTCAGTTTTCTTTCGTTTTCTCCCCAGTTTTTACTCTTTATCTCCGGAGGACTCAGATTCTGTTAGGGTTTTTGGGCAATTTATCTTCGAGATTATGCCTAAGTTAGAAGTCTGATTAAGTTGATTTCGTTCCTTCGTAGCAATGATCTTCCTTTCTGGACTGGAACGTGATTTTGAAGGGATTGTGTTTGATAGCTCTTAATTGAAACTGGGTTCCTTTGAATGAGATTCAATCCTCATCTCGAGCAAAAAAAAAGTATCAATTTTTAGTTAGATAGCTTTTAAGACACTTGGAATTTTTGTGTCTGTTATGTAAGATTTGAATCAGTAATACTGCCTGGGTGGATCTGTCTGAATTCTAGATGTGATTCCATATTTTGTAGATTCTTTCATGACATGTTAACGTATCACTGACCTTTTTCTTCGTAATTTCAGTGGAGTCTGCTGCTTTTCACTGATCTTTGCTTTTTCACTGATCTAATTGTTGAATTGTTTTTTTCGTGATTCTTGAGTTGTTGTCATACGTTTAGTCATTGGCTCATTTGCTTGCGCTTTGATCTAATTTCATGATGAAAAGTACGCTCTTTGGCAAACTATCTAGTATGACAAATGAGTATTGTTCCGTATTGAATGTAATCAATGTACTTTTATGTTTTATGAGCAATCATGGCACTGTATCATCTTAGCCGAAGTTAATTCTTGTTCGAAAGTTATTGTCTATTTATGGTTAAAAGTCTGCCTCTTTTATTTCCTTCTGTGTAGGCTGATCCTGAACTAGAAGCTATTAGACAGAGGAGAATGCAGGAGCTGATGGCTCGGCATGGCACTGTAATTTTTAATAACCTTCACTTATATACTTGTTTTCTTTTTTTTCTTTTTCTTTTTTCAAAAGTGGCTTCATTGTGAAACAACCTTAATAGCAGGGGAAGCAGGGCAATCAGCAGAATCCAGATCAAGAGGGAGCACAAGAAGATGCTAAAAGGTGTGTATCGTTAGTTGCCTATTTGTTGAAAGTTAATTGGGTTTTGTTTCTTCAATGTGGAACTAAGCCTATTCTCTGATTGGGAACATTCGTGTAGGGAAGCTGATGAACGTAGACAAATGATGCTTAGTCAAGTATTGTCTTCCCAAGCCCGAGAGAGAAGTAAGTCCAATCTAAATGCTTTGCAGTTCATCTAGTTTCTTCGTGACTTTCACCGATATGATGATCTTCCAAATTGTGGTAATGTAGTCGTTCCTCTTATTCTTTTCTATAGTTGCTCGAATTGCTCTGGTGAAACCTGAGAAAGCTAGAGGTGTAGAGGATGTTATTTTGAGGGCTGCTCAAATGGGACAGATAGTTGAGAAGGTAAGAATCCAGTCACTTTTACATGTCGTAGTTCATAATTCTTACATTCCACTTAGGTTTCTACTCGGTTTCGCTGGCATTACACGCATCTGAGAGTTATTGAATACTCTGTTTGTTTCACAGGTTTCTGAGGAGCGGCTTATAACGCTGTTGGAACAAATAAACAGCCAAACTAGCAAGCAGATGAAAGTCACGGTACGGTCACACAACCCTCTAAAAGACAAGTTATTAAAGCAAAAAAAAAAAAGCCTTGCTCTTAGTTTTTAACGGTATCATTGAGTTTTGAGTTCATCTCGGGATGGTGTTACAGATCCAGAGGCGCCGTGGGGTGGACGACGATTAGGAAGAAGAAGATTATGCTGTGCTTTGTATATCTATGGAGATCTCACTCACTGTTGAGGTGGTGAGCTCACTAAGATCTACTTAGATGTTACTGTGAAATATGTTTATTGTGAGTGAACCTTAATGATCTTGCAAATGCTTGGGATGAGATAAGAGTAATCTGAAACTGAAACTCTTTGCATTTTATATTTCTGGTGAACCATTTCTATCTTCATCTTTATCTCCTCGCATTGCGTTTTGTGATTTGAATATTATTGGAAAGAAAAAATGATTCTGTTCTAACATCTACTTCTCGTATGCTCATGATTTTCTCAAGTCATTTGCTTCTTTTCTGGCTTAATTTGTTTGTATTCTTCTTATCTAATTATGAAATGATTCAAATAAATATTGCAACTTCTCTCGGCGGTGAAGGAAAAAGCTACTCCATCATCTTCATGACGTAAGAATCAAAGATCAAACGAAATACTAACTAAAGCAATCATTTGTCAAATAAGTGACGCCATAGTTCAACTTTATCATTCATTTACGATCAAAGTATGTTTTTTGATTATTTTCTAAGCAACCATTTGTCAAATGGGTGTGACGCCATAGTTCAATCATTACCCAAAGACCCAAACATGTCCATACGTTTCGTAAAGATTGATTTATTTATAAGTTATAAGTACGTTTCCTAAATAATTACCAAAAGTACTACAATGTTCTCGGTTAGCTTTGACATTCAAAGTTGTTAGTTGTTATAATTAAAGAGAAAGGGGGACATTGTAACCAACATAGATGAATGTAATAAATAGATAAATCAATCCTAAATTTTATGATAATGCCATTCGACAAAAATTAAGGCTATGAACGGTAACGTCGAACCGCACCGCACCCGCACTTAACAGTAACAAAAATCTCTACATATATTATGTATCTATATATTTTTATAACTGTAAAAACTGTACCGCAGTTGTATCGCTAGTTCCGCACCGCTCAAAATCCGCTCATCATATCAATCAGAGTCTAAATATACTGAGACCATTTTCGGATAGTGGTCTGTAGATACATCATTATATATATATTTACAACGAGACTCGTCGTTTGACTATAGATAATATAGATATCAGTCCTTATCAATCTATAAGCCATCTTTCACGTCGATCGACTATGCAATTAAACTATAAAATTGATAAAGTGGCTATTTTGAAAAGACAATTAAACAACAGTTTGAGCAAAGTCTGCTGCGATCCGTACAATAATCGGTTTACTAAATGAATAAACGCGAAGAATTTTTCTTCATATATATAGTAATAGAAAATGTCACTAGTGGAGTGGATATTGAACATGAAATCTCGAATTTAATGGAGGCTAAACGTTGACTTTTGACTTTTAAAATTTTTAGTCTTTGATATAATATCAAATTATCAATGATATCATTAACAAATATACTGGGACTGGTTAATATTCTTAAAATTACTCTCATTTCTCAAAGATTGTCATTCACCGATTAACGCACCAAACACAATACCTGCTCTGAGCATGACTTAACAACGTCGAAGTTTTCTAAACTTTTTTAACTTTCCCTCTCCATTTAGACAAAATAATTGAAAACCAAAAAAGCATTCACAAGCTTAGTGTCACAGTCTTTCCACCAAAAAAAAACTTAGTGTCACAGTCAACTAGAAGTTAGAATTGACAGGAGTAGTTCAAAGTCATACTTTCATGTTTTTTTAATTTAATATAAATTGTATAGTTTTGAGTTTTGACTATAGAGCTGTACAAGTTACAACTACTTGTGAAAATGAAGGTATTATTCACCGAATTTCTTGCATTTCTATTCTAAATTTTGCAACTAATAGGACATACAGAGCTAACTAACAAAAAAAATATAATGTAGGTGTGCTTCAAAACTGATCGATTGATAAATTTATCATCAGAATTATTTAGTAATAAGTAAGAAAGATAAGTTTGTTTTATATAATATATTTTTCACTGCAGTAGTATGAGTTGTTCAGTAGAAATTAGATTAAATCTTGTAGGATAATAGTAGAATTCCGTTACAAACAAAAATCCAAAAATACACCATAAATTATAGGTCTATAGTTTACATGAGGAATTATGATATATAGGAAACAATTATTCAGCAAAGTTGTGATTTATATTTTGTTCTTGTTGAAAATTATGATTTATATTAAGCCGTTACTTTTCTAAAAGAACTAGCAGCTTACATTGTTTTGGTAGTGACGACAATGAAGTAGTTCAAACTTCAGAGAACCATTAAAGATTAATTTATACTGTTGCATATTTGAACTAGCAGATTTTTTAAAAAAAAAAAAAAAACTAGCAAATAAAAAGTTGGTAGGTAAATGTCAAAGGAAAAGTAACAACTATGCATCGTTTTACTCGTACAAGTGTCTCCACATTTAACCTACCTATTAATCTCTCTCGTATAATTATGCTTTATGTCATTACTAAAATCTACAATAAATTATTTATTAAAATCCAAAACTTTTTAAAAGGCATTCTATTTTATGTTACAGTTTAAAAGTAGCAAAAAATCAAACGTCTTCACGTTAGGTGATGGTTTCCCATTTCATCATAATCAGGTAATTTGAACAAATTACACAAAAGTTCGATTAGTGCTTAGCAATGTTTTAAACTCTAAATAACTTTCCTACTCACACTTTTGGTTAACTACAAGAAAACAAATGTATTTAAAATGGATTATTTTTCTGATCAGTTAGATTCATCAAGCGATTTTTCATCTGAAATCTATATAAAATTTCCTCTTCAAAAAATTTCCAACAGAATTTTCTATCAAGATTTTTGACTGTTTTCTTGTATGGTTACTAACTAGTTTCCTATGTTCTAAGCAACGAATAATAAAAATTTTAATAATATTTTATTTAAAAGTGAAATTTTGATTTATAACATATATATACTTTGAACAAAAGAAAAACATATATATATTAAAAAATCTAAACTTTGTATTGCATATGTTCATATTTTATAATTAATGTCTAAATAGTTATATATAATATACTTACTATTAGTTTATTATTCATACTTTTAATTAATATATATTCTAAATCATATTTAATGAGACTTTAGTATTTTATTATCTTTAATGGCATTGTAATAGCATAACTTAATAATGACTAATTGTTGGTCCTGTATAATGATTTCAAATTAATAGATAAAATATGCAAAGTTATATTTAGAAATAAATTACGTTTTTCCCAATTTAAGATTCGTTGCAATTGTATTATCAGGTGGTATATTATGATTGCATGATGCACCACAAACACCCAATTTTTTAGTTAAAAAAAATTATTAAATGACATAGGGCTTGTCATCATAGCCAAAAGAATAGAAACGAAGGAATAGCATTTGACATGCACAACTTCGATGACGCTAACGATCAAAGACGGTACCATTTTCCCCCACGTCTCTTCTTCACCGTTTATGTTTCTTAATAATGCAATCATATATAGTAAGATTGTTATTTTCCATTTAAGAATAAGTCCAGACACTTATCTTATTGAAGTAAATATATAAAGCTAAAAAAGTGAAGTTATTGCTTTGAAGGTTGTTTTCTGTAAACAAAATAAGTGGTCTTCTTTCACGTTGAATCAACACCAATAAGCAATAACAAATGCAGCTCCAAAGTAAAACCAAGAAGGAACTAGTTATATGGAGTTTTGTTTTGGTTCAATAAACCCATAATTATACCCAAAAAATGTATAAGAGAGAGGCAAAACGGAGACTTTAATTAATTAATTATTCACTTGATTTATGTACATACATAAAAATACTTCGTTATGACTCACCACGAAAGTTTTCTTTTGACGAGTGCAAAGATGTTGGAAGTAGATGTATGATGTCTACATTGCTTTATATGTTTGACCTCTATTTTATCTTTATTTTAATTTTTTCGTATCAGGACTTCTACGTAGATGAATAAACTTTTAAAAGACCTAACTACATTCCAAATATCCCTCAATTTCTAATATTGTCTAATAGATCCTTCTTAAAGGACACTGACTGTTTAATTTTGTTAGAAATTAAAGTCTTGACTCTTAAACTATTTATCTGATACTAACGATAAGGTGCATGCATGGTTTGATGGCAACACAAAGAGGTTAACTATTTTGTAACTCATGTTTAAATTCTTTTTGATACGAAATATTATTTAAAATCGAAATATTTAAAAACTAATTTGAAGTATTAAAGGCTCGAAACTTTTTAAAATAAGAAAAACTATTTATTTGATACATAACAGTCATAATCATATTTACTATATGGCATGTCTACGAAGATGTACCTATGTTTTTCAACCGGATTTTCTAGTTTATTTCTACTTAGCCAATGACAGACATATTCTAGCACCAATGGTCATATCAATTATGTATATAATCTAAGAAAAACTATTCATCGTCTCAACCAAAATGTATGTTTACATGAATAATAAATAAGTTAGCTAAAGCATTTTTATTATTGTAATTTCTTTATCATTACATGTACGATGATGCATGCGTTGTACCAATTAACATTATATGCTTACTAAAAAAATAGTATATCAAAATCCTATCATTTTATAAAAATGAATTCGTAAATAAGTACATAAAGTAAAAAACTGGAAGAAAAAAGTGGCAAAACATAGTGTGGTAGATAGAATTAGAGAAAAAAAAAAAGCTAAATTAATGTTTCCTATATAGAAACCACTTTTTGTTGAATAGCTCTCTAGCAAAGTAATTTGAAGTTGAAATTGTCAAACCTATCTTTTTCATATATACAAAGATATTTTAACAATATTTATACCCATAAAAGTCTTCAAAGATTATGACCCTTCTTAACTTTCCAATTTCTCCCTCTTGTGTTCTTTCAAATTTGTTTGATTTCACATTGTAGAGAAACTATAATTCCAAATCAAATATCGTAGTTGACATTTCGGCTGGCGATTTTATTCTTAGGAAGAACGATTGCTGCTGCTGGGTAATAAATCAGTCAAACCTAGTTTGTTGATAAATCGTTTTTGGTAAAAGTAAAATTTCTCATGTCATATATAAAATTTGGACGTTTATTACTATCCAACTATAAAAAGAAATTCAGGTGGGTGTACCCCTTTCACAAGTGTAATAAAATCATTTTGGTACTTGTTGATAATATACTTTGGTCTATCAAAATTTGGCCATCAAAACTTAACACCTAAAAATAGTAGTTATATTAGTCTATTAACTAACCACTTACATTTTCTCTACTACAAGAACTACATTAGTAGATTTTGTATATGTAATTTATACACAAATCATGTTTACAAAATGTGTAGGATAATCGGTGGGGAAATTTATTGTAAACACACTTACAAAAATACTTAGACCTAGTGACACTTTTCAAAAAATATTTACAGCAAGAAGAAATTTGAGAAACATGGTCTTTAAGAAGACAATCTGTAAAAAAATTGCTAAAACATTGAACCAAATGGAAGTAGATTTTAGTAGGAATTTCAAATCGAACAGTTAAAGTTCGCCATTTAAAAAAAAAAAATGGATTAAGATGGAGAAATTATCAATTTTCATATGGTATTAGACCACTGTACGTAAGCCAACTGCATATGAGTGAACATTACAGTGGAATTTTGTATATAAAACGGTAAAAACGCTAGCTTACTGGCCAAACACTATATTCCATTGGTTTTGACATGGAAATTCAATAATTTACGCTCTACAAGCCAACTCTTATAATTGTATATATCTCTTTTATCCAAAAAGTTATCGCTCCAAAAAGATGTAAATAATTTAAGATCTCAACTGAATATTCAAAACTAAAGACCATACTGAAGCAAATAAAGTAAGGTTGAATGGACTTTGTATTTATAAGACTTGATAACCCCAAAGTCCACATAAAACCAAATTGAAGAACTATTTCTCTTCCTCTTCCTTTCCTTCTCCTCGATCGTCTTCAATGGATGATCATGTTGATCACAAGAACATTTCTTTAGAAGAAAAATCCTTCACGTGCTTAACCGATTGCTTACAAAGTTCACTAGTAATGGATTATAACTCCCTAGAAAAGGTCTTCAAATTCTCACCTTATAGTTCCCCTTTCCAACAGATTTCACCGTCCAATATAGGCCAAATAGTGAATTACCCTTACTTAAACCTCAATCCGAATTCTCCGATAGTCTCTTCTTCCTCCAATGAAGCCGACCCTAAGGAGAACCTCGGCGATAAGAGTGGCCCAATGGAGGATAGCGAAGGAGACCAACATGGTGTTGGTGAAAGCTCCAAGCAGCTGTGAGTTTTTTATTCTTTCATTTTCCCTATCAAATTGACAATATGAAGGAATGAGTATGAGTCCCAAAAAGAAAATATTAGAGACGTTTCTCGTTTTTCTAGTAATTTTTTTTTTTTTGATAAAGGGATTTTGTTTTCATTTCTGTTCAGTGTACTAGATCCCCTTAACCAAAGTTCAGACGATATAATCGGTTTTTAGTCATCACGTCAATTTTTTTCCAGGAAATTTTACATTTACTTGACTACAACCAATTAAATAATTAGTCGTTCAAACTTTAAAACCCTAGAGACTAACATGCTTTGTGGATAATGAGTATGGTTAGGACAAAAGAAGGTAAAGTAAAAGGAGAGAAGAAAGAAAGAGAAGCTCGGGTTGCCTTTATGACCAAAAGCGAGATTGATCATCTTGAAGATGGTTATAGATGGAGAAAATATGGACAAAAAGCCGTCAAGAACAGCCCTTATCCAAGGTTCACTTCCTCACTACACTCCAGTTACAATATTTGACTTGTCCATGTATAGAGAAGTATATAGATCATACATAACATGTATGTAAGAGTATATATACGTTTTCAGGAGTTACTATAGATGCACAACGCAGAAGTGTAACGTGAAGAAACGCGTAGAGAGATCGTTTCAAGATCCTTCGATCGTACTTACAACCTACGAAGGAAAACACAATCATATGGTCCCATCGACGTTGAGAGGTCCTGTGGCCGCGGAACATCTATTAAGCCACCGTGGAAGCGGTCTCCTCCATAGTTTCCCACGTCAACATGAAGAGTTTCTCATGATGAATCCACATCCGGTAAATTATCAGTCAGTGGGATCTATATCGTACCAACAGAGTCATGGTAACTCTAGTAATTATAGCAATAGTCAACCAGTTGTCGACTATGGTCTTCTTCAGGACATTGTTCCTTCAATGTTCTTGAAGCACGAATCGTGAGAGATAGTAATAGAAATCGAATCTTTATTTTGGTCATACGTGTATATAGTGCATTTATGGATACGTTATTATTATATATAAGCATAAATAACTAGCAGTATATATGTAAGCATCTGGACATTTATGTATCTATATTTCACGGACATACTGCATGCCGATAATTGAAATTTTGGCTTTTAGAAGAGATGATTTGTGAAGGTCCCTATATGTTTTACTTTTTTCCTCTTCAAACCTGGATAATTTGTAAAATTAGGTGTGTTACGTAGTTTTGACATAATGATATATATATGTTTATTGAAGCGAAAAGAAGTACATATACTAAAAAATAAGTAAAAGCTATTTGTGTATTCTGAGAGTTAATGATGTCACTTGAATTTCACTTGCATCAAACATTTTGGCTGTTATTATGGGCCAAAAAAAATTATAGCTTGGATCTTAATTTGCCTTTAGATAAATAAAAGTCTCCTCCTTTATTGGTAGGTAACGTCAAAATGCGAATTTTTTTTATTATTTTTGGATTTTTTCTAATGGTTCTTTTAAAATGCGGAAATGGTTGACTCCGTTGTTATATTAACGAAAACTACTTGCTCCAAAATCAATTACTTCAGCTCAAAAATATTTTTCTATATGATGTAAAAAAAAATGAATTCCTCTCGAATCCAATAACAGAGGATTTATAAAAAAAATGAATTCCTCTCGAATCATTGATCAACCCTCGAGCTTTTTCTAGACAGTTTAATTAAACATCAAAATGAGTTAAGCTACTAGACTGCAGCAGAAGAGTGGTGTGTGAATCTTTGCCCACATGGGGGAATAAGATAATTTATGTGAGCCGTCTTTTTCCCGCTTAGGCATTGTAACGGATAAAACATACCTAATTCTGAAAATATATATATTCAAATAATAAAACAGCATACGAAGGAGATATGAAGTAGCGGATTAAAATGGGTCTTAAGAATCTGGAAAGGAATGTACAATTATAATAAAAATGCAGCACAGTTGTGTTCTCTTAGGATTTGCTTCGTAGTAGTTTTCGCATTTTCTTTTCATTCACGATTCCTTTTAGGATTAGAAAGAGTTTGCCTTATACTAATCATCTTTGTTCTCAATTACCTTTCTGCTTTTGATAATCAATAAGAAAAACTATGACGGAGGTAAACCTTAGTTATCCCTAAATTCGAGAATTCTCTTAAGAGTTGATGAGGTTTGTACAAAATAAGTCGACCTCAGCCACTTAAAAGATAGCAGAACCCGTTTTTCATTCGAATTTAGAGAAAAACAAACAACAGCTACAATTTGTCGAAAAGTAGCAAAGAATGGAACTTGTTAAAATTCAATGATTTAAGCATGCAATCAGGCGGAGCAAAGTAATTTACAAACATAATCAACTTTATAATATAATGTTTTCGCTATGCCCTTGTCCACTTCTTCTATGAACAATGATTTGAAATGACAACGTTTCTTCTCTTGGATCGTGATTCGTGACTATAAAAAAAAACACTTAATTTTCAAAATTAAGTCACAATCGATGGATCAAATTTTATTTGCTATAAAAATGATTATGTTTAATACCAAAAAACAGTTTTACTATTACCAACTAACCTTATTGAAGTCTTTCCTATTTATCATTCAGTTCAACAAAATCGAAAATTGCAATTTCCTATTGCCTAAAATTTAACTATACTAGAATTTTAAAGACAAAACAAAAGAACTAGAATCAGAGTTCTAAGTAGAAAACATTTAATCTGCTATCGAGATTTTTGATGAGACAAGTGTAAAAAACATCAAAATGGGCATATCCAACAAACGATTTTCACAACAAGATTACTTTGAAACATTGGTTTGAAATTTTACTTGATTTTTCCATGATAATTGGGAGGAGCTAGCTACTCCTGCTCGTCTCCGGCAGCAGAAGAGTGGTGCGGAAAGCTTGCCCACACGTCTTGCCACGTCATCTTCCCCTCGGCGACTGAGCTCACGACAGAGGCTGCCTCCTTCAAGCTGACTCGGACTTGGTCTTTGCTGTCTCTTTCTCTGATTGTCACCGATGTATCCGAGTCCACTGTTATTGCAAATGGCACTCCAAGCTCATCGGTTCTCGCATATCTTTTCCCTATCGATGTACCTGTTCATCCACACCCACAACCCTTCACTGGTTTTTGCTCCATTTCAAAATTTTAAACAGCTTCCAATTTTGTCAAATTGTTTTTACTTACCAGTGATGTCAATCTTGTGTGAGATGCCAACAGAAGTGAGTTCCTTGGAAATGACTTTGGTTGCCTCCTCGAATTGTTGGTTCTGAACAAGCGGGAAAACCGTGCACTTGATGGGAGCCACAAGAGGAGGGAAACGGAACAGGTTCATCTGTTCGTCCCCTGCTTTGCTTGGCCTTGTGCTGAAACAATGTTCGTACAGACAGTATATGATCCGACCAATCCCGAAAGATGGTTCAATCACTGACGGAGTGAAAACCCGCTGGTACTCTTTCTTCTTCTCCTTTGAGATTGACACCATGTTCTTCTTGATGCTCACGTTTTTCCCGAGGGTACACACGTAGAATTCAACTTCCCCCTCCAAATCCAGGGTTGCTTTCATCTCCATAGCTTCTTTCTCATTCATCGCCTAACAAAGCATGTTCTTTATTATGAACAAGTACCATGAGACAAAAAGGTTTTCAGTTAAACAATTGACTTCAGTCAGTCTACCTCTAATGATTCAACCACATTCTTTTGATTTCCCTTGAATGCAAGACCCAGCTCTTTCTTCACAGGATTAATCACAAGTTTCTGAAAAGAAAAGAGAAACATATTAACAACAAGATATAGAGACATAGATGAAAATATCGACTCGAATCATACCTCGACTTCTTTAGGTTCTGCGTATTTCTCTTCAGCCACCAGAGCAACGCCACTTTTTTCCTGCCAGAAAACAATGTATCCACAATTTAGTTTAGTACGTTTAAATAGCAATCAAAGGAAGTTAGAGGTAAGTTTCATACCGAGTGAGCACGTAGGTCGTATGCAGACCTATCTGCAATCCCAACACATTCTATCCAACCATAGGAGCTCTCGATTTCAGCATCCCAACAGTCTGCTGCATAGTGGGCCATTTCATTTGCTAGATGCTGGCGGAAACGCAGTCGTTCCTTGTCTATGCCAAGGCGGGTAAGGAAAAGATAAACTCTCCCAATGAAGTAACCTAAAGTTTCGTTGTTCACAGTTCCCTAGTCGAATACAGTTCCAGTTTCAGGCATCAATGATAAAATCATAAGAAGAGGGATATTTGCGAGTGCACGCTAGGATTACAGATACTAACCTTGGTAACAGCTTCGCCAAGGCAAAGCTTTTTCGCAGATTGACCAGACATTTGTTCTTCTCTTGGAAACATGAGGAACTCTAATTTTGATACATCAGCGAATTTAGGATGCGACTTATTCTCAGGATCGACGAAGTGCTCGATTTCTGCAAGCGTGAATTCACGAACTCTAAGGAGCCCTTGACGTGGAGATATCTGCGAGTAAGACGATACTTATTGGGAGCCACACATGATAGAAAAAACAAAAAAAAAGTCCTCTCAAAGAAGATTGAGATAAACACATCTAATATATCAAGCAAAGCAGTAAGAGACGGGAAGGATAATCACCTCGTTTCTAAAGGCTTCACCAATTTGAGCGGCAGCGAATGGAAGTTTTCTCCCATTGTAATAATACAAGTCCTTAAAATTCACGAATATGCCTTGTGCAGTTTCAGGGCGCATGTAACTGAGACACACAAAAAAAGGGAACAGGTTAAACAAAAACAAAACAAAACAAAAAACAAGTCAGGAAAGAAACAAGTCTTCAGGAACAATTATGAAAAGAAGAATACTCACCCACGAAGCACACCAGATGGGCCGATGGAAGTTTGAAACATCAAGTTAAACGGATAAGGATCAGAAAGCGGGTTCTTGGTGTCTGGAGCAGTGATCCCATACGCTTTGATCTTAGCACCAAGCTGTTCAGCGGAATAATCTTCCATAACAGCAAGAACATCCTTCAATTCAGCAGCTTTCTCCGCAGAGATGGTAAGATCTTTCTCCAGCGTCTCGGTGCAATAGTCTTTCAGCAAGTGATCCGCACGGAAACACGTCCCAGTTTTCTCATCTTTGACCATAAGATCAGTGAACTTATCAACGTGCCCAGAAGCCTTGAGTACTTCCTCTGGTGTCACACATGGACATTTAACTTCCAGCATGTTCTCCTCAAGAACAAAATGCTGGAAACAGAACGAAAATCAAAAAAATCATACTATAAAAGAAGACGATAACACCACAAAGTTGTACTCTTTGATCCTTACTTGACGCCAGAAGCTAAGAATGTTGGATAAGACGGCGCAGCCAGGAGGGCCGTAATCGAAGAGCCCAGCTACACCACGGTAGATCTTGAAGGAAGGAATGTAGAACAAACGGCGCTCGAGAGTATTGACGACGGCTTGACGGAAAGCCTCACGGTTAAGCGAGCCACTACCGGAGCTGCTCATTGTGGATTGGAGCTGTTTCTCCACGGCGGATTTCTCGAGCTTCAGTTTGTTGAGGAGGTCGATGGCGGCGTCGATCTCCGGCTTCGCTGCGCGGGAGGCCTTAAGAGCGCGGACGGCGTTGCCCTGGGATTCGACGGAGGAGGATTTCTCAGAAAGGGAGTGGCGGAGAGATTGCTCGGTGGCGTCCATTGGATTCTGGATCGGGGAGATGGATGCGCGACGAATATGATTTGATTGGAATAGAGGAAAGGAGAGGATTTGTCTGCGAGGAAAGAGGAACGCAGAGAGAAAGCGCATTCGAAGTGTTGGCTCCACTCACAGTGTAGCCTAGGGTTTAAGAGATAATGCGGTAACCTTTGGAGTGAGCTAGTGGGTTTGTGTTCCGCGATTTTTCCTTTTTCTCGTTTAAGAAAATCTATCTTCTTCGTGAAAGTAATGTCCTGAACTACTAACCCCCACGTAATCTCTCCACTAAGAGGAAATCTAAGCCCAATATAAAAGCACTCAAATGTCATCTATTTGTTGTTGACAAAATCGATCGAAATAATATTTGACTATTTGAGGTCTGTTTCCAAACGCTTCAGACTTAAAAAAAAAAAACAAAAAGAAATTATTTAGAAACTCCATGAGAACACTCATTCTTATTTTAAAAACTCTAAAAAAAATATTGAGTATTTGAGGTCTATATCCAAAAATTTTGCATTTTCTAAAAATGTAATAAATAAATAATTTTTTTAAAAATACGATAAAATTATGATTTACTAGTAAGTAAAAAATCAGTTTGAACTTTTTTATAAGAAAAAATAGTTAGCGGAAAGCAGAAATGTCGATACAAAGATTCAGCTAAACAGAGCTTTCACGTCTATACGAATGGCATTTTCAGATCCGGACACGATCGCTAGATATGGACCATCAGCATGATACATGCATAATTTCATCCTATTATAATTTTAAAACCGTTGGTATTTTCAACTTTCTGTATCTCCTTGCGAGAGAGGCAACTAAATATGTTTGTCATCTCAGGCTAGAGAGATTGATGACGAAATTGGAGGAGTGTGATACTCAGAGAAGGATTTCGATCAACACATGCATAATAGAAAAAATTCTTCATTGGTGAGTTCTTTGCCATATCTTTTGTGCTTCTAGTTCCTACACGTTCATGTTGTCTAGTTCCTAAATGTTTCAGGTTGTGGACTTGTGGTGTACCTTTGGTCTGAAAACATCTACAAGTTGGACAAGGTTTACATACTACAAAATACCATCCCTACACATGGTCGATTCCAATAATTAATGTCAGTACCAACATTCTTGGCTTCTTGCAAATATATTTTTGACTAAACTTCTCGTGCACAGATGGGCAACCACAGTTGCTATCATCAGTTATCCCTGAGTACAACTTCATGCTCACCACAACCATCTACTTTTGTGTAAATATGTAAAAGCGTGATCAGCAAAACCATTTCCTTGTAACTTTTTACAGTTTTTGTTTTCCTCTTCTTTGGGTATGTCCATGAATGCTTCTTGTCCATTCGCGCCAATATTATTGAAGTTGACCAATTTTTAACAAATGTCGTCGTTACAAGGGAGTTGACAAACATGAGAAACATCAAACACGAAGTTAAAAGTTGCATAAGACAACAAAGAAAAGCCGTTACAAGTATCTCAAACTTCCAAACACATCAACACTCTATACCGTTCGACTTCACGATAAATTATTGCTTCGAAAGAAGGCCACGAGATACATAAACCGTATGAAGCTTGCAAAATGAAGTCTCTAGAAAATTAACTATTTTTTCTCATACCATCATCTTAATCGTTAACTTGTTCCGTTTTTTCCACTCAGATTTGGCACAAGTTCTATACATAGTTTCGTTCGCTTTTTCTTCGAAGAGATAAGCTCTCCAATTGAGTGAACCCAGAATACAGACCCAATTCACTTTTAAGATAGCGTGGAAGAAAAGAAAAAGTTTTGGATTTCTAATCAATCTTATCTTTACACGCATGTAAAGAAAATTGCAAAAGAAAACACATCACGATATGAAACATTTGATGTAATCAATATACATACAAAAGAAAATGTTTAACATATTAAAAAAAAAACTTGAATATCTTTTTTCAAATAAAACTTTTTTTTTTGCCAAATACATAGAATTATCTTGTCAACAAAAATATAAAATAATAATATTTAGAAATTTGAAAATAAAAACCATATATTAATCAATCTAGAAAAAATAGGAAACAGAATTCAAAATACATGTCTTTTCTTTTTTTTGTCACACAAATAGATGTCAGAATATAACAAATTGATAACATATATCATTTGATTGACTATAAAATGGTCATTTGCTCAAATCAGATATTTTTTTTCCCATTTATCTATCTTTCCTCTTTAAAGCAGTATTCGACAAAAAAAACTTTAAAAATCGCATAAGGTACTGAGTGCTGACAGATGTAATAATGGACTGATTGTTCCATTGCTGAGTAAATCGTGGATAATCAAGTAAAAATATTTTTTTTAAATAATAAAAAAAAATCCGAAATCCCAACCCTAAAACCCTTTCACGTCTCTCACTCTGCAGCAGTCTCTCCAGTGAAGAAGCCGACAGAGAGCAAAAGAGTGTAGGGAGAAAGAACGAAAGCGAAAATGAGCAACCATTGCTTAGACCTCTCTCCCATTTTCGCCTCTTCCAAATCCAATCCTCACTTCTCCCCTTCCAAGCTCTCCAATCCCAGATTCTTCTTCCGCTCCGTCACCAACCACAGAGCATCAAAGCCGAGGCTAGGCTCTGCTTCTTCTTCTTCTTCCACCTTCCTCCCATGCCTCAATCGAAAAGGGTCCGTCACTCGGGTCCTCAACTCGGTCCAGCCCGTCTCAGAGCTCGCCGACAAAGCCGCCACCAAACCTTTTTCGCCGGAGGTAGTCGGGAAGAGAACCGATCTGAAGAAGATCATGATTCTCGGCGCTGGTCCGATTGTAATCGGGCAAGCCTGCGAGTTCGATTACTCTGGAACTCAAGCTTGTAAAGCCCTGAGGGAAGAGGGCTACGAAGTGATTCTCATCAATTCGAATCCGGCCACTATCATGACGGACCCGGAAACCGCGAACCGGACTTATATTGCTCCGATGACTCCTGAGCTCGTTGAGCAGGTTATCCAGAAGGAGAGACCCGACGCTCTGTTACCGACCATGGGTGGCCAAACCGCGTTGAACCTCGCCGTTGCTCTCGCCGAGAGCGGCGCTCTGGAGAGATACGGCGTTGAGTTGATTGGAGCTAAGCTGGATGCGATCAAGAAGGCTGAAGATCGTGAGTTGTTCAAGGACGCGATGAAGAACATTGGGCTAAAGACTCCACCTTCAGGGATTGGGAACACTCTCGACGAGTGTTTCGACATTGCTGAGAGAATCGGTGAGTTCCCTTTGATTATCCGTCCTGCGTTTACTCTAGGTGGGACCGGTGGTGGAATTGCGTATAACAAAGAGGAGTTTGAGTCCATTTGTAAAGCTGGTTTGGCTGCGAGTGTCACAAGTCAGGTTCTTGTGGAGAAGTCTTTGTTGGGTTGGAAAGAATATGAGCTCGAGGTCATGAGAGACTTGGCTGACAATGTTGTCATCATCTGTTCCATTGAGAATATCGATCCTATGGGTGTGCACACTGGTGATTCCATCACTGTGGCACCTGCGCAGACGCTAACGGATAGAGAGTACCAGCGGCTTAGGGACTACTCCATTGCGATTATACGGGAGATTGGTGTTGAGTGTGGTGGATCTAATGTGCAGTTTGCAGTAAACCCGGCTGATGGTGAAGTTATGATCATTGAGATGAACCCTAGGGTCTCGAGATCTTCTGCTCTTGCTTCCAAAGCTACAGGGTTTCCCATTGCTAAAATGGCAGCCAAGTTGTCTGTTGGGTATACTTTGGATCAGATTCCTAATGATATCACGAGGAAAACACCGGCCAGCTTTGAGCCCTCCATCGACTATGTTGTGACAAAGGTTCGCTGCCCTTTCTTGTGCATACTTTTATAGCTGTGTTTCTGTTGCGAAATGACATGCTCTTGACTTTGAAGGTTTACACAGTTCCATCCATTTAAAAGTTTACATATTTTGCTTAGTTCCATCTATTTCTCTGTCATGCAGATTCCTAGATTTGCATTTGAGAAGTTTCCAGGATCTCAGCCCTTGCTGACGACCCAGATGAAATCTGTTGGGGAATCTATGGCTCTCGGCCGAACATTCCAAGAATCTTTCCAGAAAGCTTTGAGGTCTCTGGAGTGCGGATTCGCGGGATGGGGTTGTGCAAAAATTAAAGAACTAAACTGGGACTGGGATCAACTGAAATACAGCCTTAGAGTCCCCAATCCGGACAGGATCCATGCGATATATGCTGCCATGAAAAAGGGTATGAAAGTTGATGAAATCCATGAGTTGAGCATGGTAGACAAGTGGTTCCTAACCCAGCTTAGAGAGCTCGTGGACGTGGAACAGTATCTTATGTCCGGACCCTTGTCAGAGATTACAAAAGAAGACCTCTACGAAGTTAAAAAGCGGGGATTTAGCGACAAGCAAATCGCTTTTGCTACAAAGACAACCGAGGAAGAAGTCCGTACCAAGCGGATTTCTTTAGGAGTTGTTCCATCTTACAAGAGAGTAGATACGTGTGCAGCGGAGTTCGAAGCGCATACACCATACATGTACTCGTCATACGATCTTGAATGTGAATCAGAACCAAACAGCAAGAAGAAGGTTTTGATTTTGGGCGGAGGGCCAAACCGTATTGGTCAAGGGATTGAATTTGATTACTGTTGTTGCCACACATCTTTCGCCTTACAGGTCCGTCTCTAGACGATCTAAGCGTCCTTTCCCAAAGCCAGTAAACATCACTTTCAACTTTGTTCCGCTAAAAATTACTTACATATTGTTTAAATTTAATTGCAGGATGCTGGATATGAGACAATAATGTTGAACTCAAATCCTGAGACAGTATCCACAGATTATGATACAAGCGATAGGCTCTACTTTGAACCCCTCACAATCGAGGACGTTCTCAATGTTATTGACCTTGAGAAACCTGATGGGATAATCGTGCAATTTGGTGGTCAAACTCCTCTGAAACTTGCTCTCCCAATCAAAAATTATTTGGATAAGCACAAGCCCATGAGCATGAGTGGGGCGGGACCTGTTCGCATCTGGGGTACGTCACCTGACTCCATTGATGCTGCTGAAGACAGAGAGAGGTTCAATGCAATTCTCAATGAGCTGAAGATTGAGCAGCCTAAGGGAGGCATTGCAAAGAGCGAAGCTGATGCATTAGCCATAGCAAAGGAGATAGGCTACCCAGTCGTGGTAAGACCTTCTTATGTTCTAGGTGGACGAGCAATGGAGATCGTTTATGATGACAGTAAACTTATAACCTATTTGGAGAATGCGGTTCAAGTTGACCCAGAGAGACCTGTTTTGGTAGATAGGTATCTCTCTGATGCCATTGAGATCGATGTTGATACCCTTACTGATTCCTACGGAAATGTGGTGATTGGTGGAATAATGGAACATATCGAACAAGCTGGTGTGCACTCTGGTGACTCGGCTTGTATGCTTCCAACACAGACCATCCCATCTTCTTGTTTGCAAACAATCCGGACATGGACCACCAAGTTGGCGAAGAAGCTGAATGTTTGTGGGCTGATGAACTGTCAGTATGCAATCACATCATCTGGGGAAGTTTTCTTGCTCGAAGCCAATCCCCGAGCTTCCCGTACTGTCCCCTTTGTTTCAAAAGCTATCGGACACCCTCTTGCCAAGTATGCAGCGCTGGTCATGTCGGGAAAATCTCTCAAAGATCTCAACTTTGAAGAAGAAGTCATCCCTAAACATATCTCTGTGAAAGAAGCTGTTTTCCCGTTTGAGAAGTTCCAAGGATGCGACGTGATACTCGGGCCAGAGATGAGAAGCACCGGAGAAGTGATGAGCATCAGTTCCGAGTTCCCAAGCGCGTTTGCAATGGCTCAGATCGCCGCAGGTCAAAAGCTACCTTTAACCGGCACAGTCTTCCTCAGCTTAAACGATCTGACTAAACCGCACCTGGAGAAAATCGCCGTGTCCTTCCTCGACCTCGGGTTCAAGATTGTTGCAACTTCGGGAACAGCTCATTTCCTGGAACTGAAAGGCATTCCTGTGGAGAGGGTGTTGAAGTTGCATGAAGGAAGACCACATGCTGCTGATATGGTGGCTAATGGTCAGATTCATTTGATGTTGATTACGAGCTCCGGCGATGCTCTTGATCAGAAAGATGGGAGACAGCTCAGACAAATGGCTCTAGCCTACAAGGTCCCGGTTATAACCACTGTTGCTGGAGCACTGGCCACAGCTGAAGGAATTAAGAGCTTGAAGTCAAGTGCCATCCAAATGACCGCTCTTCAGGACTTCTTTGAGGTAAAGAATGTATCTTCTTTGCTCGTCTGAGTTGAGATTTTATTTCTATGTTTGTTCGTTCGTGTGGAACTTAAATGTTAAGGGATTTTGTTTTCTCATAAGCATTTCTATGAATAACAGTCAAGGGTCGATTTCTGAAATGCAATGTAGGTGTGATTTGTTACTCGGCTTTGTTCCTGTGACATACAGGTCTGTGTTTGTATCGGAACCATCTCAAACTCAATAGAATCACCTCAAATTTAATAATGCTGCACGAAGTATATTCATTGAATCTTGATGTTAAATTTGTTGCGAACCAGAGTCGCATTTTCTTAAGGCCTGAAAGAATAGAATTTTCATACCCATTGGCTTAAACTTGTGTTCTGTCAAATCAAATAGCTCAATTGCTGCAGTTGAGTGAACTCAAAGAACATAATCCCAAATTAACTTAGTTTATTACAAATACAAGTTGAGAGAATTTTGATTAATGATAAAATCATACAAAGTCTGACAAAGTTTTTACATCTGAAAGTCTCAGCCATCCATCACAAACACAAACCCTTTCTCCTCTTTCTCACTCTCACTCGAATTTAAAAAGACAGAAGCAAATTACAGATAAAACTTGGCTCACTTTCCGGGAACGAAGTTGGTGGCGAAGGCCCATGCGTTGTTGTTG
>OVBB01000262.1:4726-31807 GCA_900406415.1 Isatis lusitanica
CTAGTAAATAAAAAAATATATAATCTTCTGCCTATTATAAAATTATCTAACCGCTTCCAATATTTATATAATTATCCTACAAACTTATCTTGAGTTCTTGACAATATTCTTTTCTTTTTTATATTTTAGTCGACTAAACTAATATAATTCAAGATACACCATAAACCGGCAGACAGACACCAATAACAACTCAATTTTAGGAGATACGTGTGTGATCTGGGACAGAAACTTCTCCTATGGAGTTCCCAGAACCGTGGTGGATAATGCTATGTGTTCAAACAAGAAAGTGATTTTTTTACAATTTCAAGGAAATTCGTGGGCTAACCCCTACGAAAATTCTAATTTATCGACAGAACGAGTAAATAACGAAATATATAATCTTCTGTCTATTATAAAATTATCTAACCCCTTCCAATATTTATGTAATTACCCTACAAACTTGTCTTGAGTTCTTGACAATATTCTTTTTTTTATATATATATTTTAGACAACTAACCTGTTATAATTCAAGGTACACCATAAATCGGCGGATAAACACCAATAATACCTCAATTTTAGGATATATGTGTGTGGTTTGGGACCAAAACTTCTCATATGGAATTACCAGAACCGTGGTGGATACTGCTATGTGTTCAAACAAGAAAGTGATTTTTTTACGATTTCAAGGAAATTCGTGGGCTAACCAACCCCATACGAAAATTTTAATTTATCGATAAAATCAGTAAATAACAAAATATATAATCTTCTGCCTATTATAAAATTATCTAACCCTTTCCAATCTTTATTTTATAACCCTACAAACTTGTCTTGAGTTCTTAAAAATATTCTTTTATATATATATTTTAGATAACTAACCTATTATAATTCAAGATACACCATAAACCGGTGGATAAACACCAATAATACCTCAATTTTATGAGATACATGTGTGGTCTGGGACCAAAATTTCTCCTATGGAGTTAGGAGTAAGACGGGTGAACCAATTAAAGGCCGTGCCACCGAGAGTTTCGATGAAGCGTTGGCAGAAGATGGTGTCGCGGGTGCCGGGAGGCAGATCGGCGCGCCCCATCGCGATAATGAACGCTGCAAGATGATGCTGTGGATCGTCTTCTCCCTTAAATATGGGTACCTCTCTTATCTTTCTGTGGCAGCGTTGTCGAATGCTTGTTATCGCCTCAGTGAAGGGAGTTTTATTCGTCTGCCTGAGTACGCGATCGAGCTCTGACGCCGAGCTCGTTGCGCGATGAATCTGGGAATTCATCTCTTCAAGGCGTTTCATGACGCTTTCGAGTTCAGGGTTTTTATCGGTGGATTCTTGGGTCCCTGTTATCGCAGTAGAGTTCGTCGAACGCTGGTTAGATGCGCTATGACCTTGACCTGTCGGAGTTCCGAACAAGTTTCGACCAAGGGGAATATTTCCTCTCGGGGTCATGTTTTCCTGCTCTGAGGCCGCTTGCCTTGCTTCGATATTGGTCACCTTCTTAGAGAGAGAAGTGAGCATCATCTGCATGGCAAGTAACGCGTCGCCTGCTGGCGGCGGCGGCGGTAGCGCATCTCCTTGAGGACCGTTGCCTAGAGGATCTGGACCGTCGGCTTGGGGACCGGTGTTCAAAGGTATGTTTTGGTTCCCTTGTGCGTTATGCGCCGCGTCGTCGTCGGGATTGACATGAGGGGCGTTGTTCTGAGCGGCATTGTTCTCGATGAGCGGATTGTTAAGATCGAGAATGTTATTCGCGTCGACGTTGGCCATTGTTGTTATGAAGGATGGTTTTTCTCAAGAGTTTAGTCCCCACAGATGGCGCCAATTGTTGAACTATGACCCGGATTAGGTCAAGTTTGTGGGAATAATCTTTGAGAATAAATCGAGGAATTGCCGAAGTGACTTTTATTGATTAATCGGAAATTACAAGCAAACAGTCAATTCTTTTGATCTAGCCGATGTGAATCTAGATCAAGAGCAAAGAGTTCTAAATTGTAAAGTAAAAGCGTGTGCCTCTCTCGAGCGAGAGACCCTTCTATATATAAAATAGCTAAACTGACCTAGACTCTTTCAGATAAGGAAAACCTCCAGAATTTTCGTTGATATTTTCCTTATCTTCTTTTGTAAGTGACATTATCTCCCGCGAATCTCGGGTCGACGCGGCATATCCTCCGCGAATCTTGGGTCAGCGCGGCATAACTCCTCTTCTTTTTGGAAAACTTTCCTATTTCGACGCTGTCTTTTCCTTTCTTCGAAATCACTTAACATTTATCAATTTTCGAGATAAACACAATTCCTTTTTCGGATATTAATCAACCAATAATTAATATCCTTCGGACTGGGGTGAAATATTGATGGGCTTTGGAGAAGGTGCTAAACCCGTACCCAACAATGAGATGCAACCGAGAAACAATCTATGCATGAATCCAATATAAGAATCGAGTTCTTATTCGGTCTACCAACGGCTCAGAATCCACTTTATTTTACCGAAAGCCTTAAATAAATATAATTAGATATCTTCATAGGTAGTAGAATCAGGCCGATATAAACTTAGTACTATGTAATGGAGTTTGTTTCGCAAAGATATTTTTGACCATTACAAATGTAAACCGGTTCGGGAAAATAATAATAATGAGCAGTAGAGTCTCTCTACTGCATAGCACAGAAGAGACAAGTCGACGAACATGTGGATAAAAAAAGGGGACTTTGCAAATCTGAAGTTTGGTTTCAAGAGTTAAAGTCCCATTTTTGTACATTACAACAACAACACGAGAGTTTTAAACACCATCAAACCAAATCTCTCTTCTCTAATCGAAGTCAAGAGGTAGTTCGCCACTCAAGCTCGAGTTGGATCTTTCCGTTCTTAGAATCGATAAGGTGGAACTTCTGGTTCATCCTTTTGTTGTTCACCACGTCCACCACCGGAATGTCCACGTACCCCAGTGTTTCCTGCCAATCAAAACAAACAAGCCACTTATTTAGTTTTAGAAGAACATCCACCACCTGTTGGCTGTTAGTGTCACTGTGAGTTTTGAGTTACCTTGGGATGCAAGAGACCTATCCTGGAAGAGGTGCTGAGCACTTCCACGTGGAGCTTCTCGCGCACTGGAGGCTCCTCGAGCATGAAAGTGAACTCCTCTCCCCACCTCGGGTCTCTGTTCTTCTTCACGTGCTTGGTTTTCCTCTCCTCTCCTTTGAAATAGATGCGCACGTAAGGATTGGTATGGTGCTTTCCTTCAACGTCTTCAGCCGAATGCACTATCACCGCAAGCACTCCTCCAGCAGCCGGTGTGCCCTCTGGAGCCTTCTGCACGGATTGCGATTCTTCGAAGCCTTTTGGCATTTCTTCCTCCGTGAATGGCTTATACGAGAGCTCAACCTCCAGCTTCCCCCTGTTCTTGTCAGGCTGTCCTCCTTCTTCACCGCCCTCCACAGTCTTAAGCAGTTCCAAAGTGAAGCTTTTATGTTCGTTAGGCACCATTTCTTTTAGCGGTAACACATTCATGCCCATCTTATCGTGCTTCCCAACCTGCATCCGAAAATCCTCAATATTAGCAGATGGATACACATCCTCTGCTTCCATGTCACCTTGTCACCCAGGACAGCTTCTTTACCTGTTCCCAGTCATACACAGTGAACTCCAGGAACTGAGTCTGGGGATCTCTGACCGAGAATTTATGTTCCTCGTTCCATTCAGGATTCAAATTCTTGTGTTTTACAGTTGTCTTCTTAGACGGAATCTTGTCTTCAGAGAGCTTGATCTTCACGTATGGGTCTGCCCCACCCATCAGATCTTTTTTCCTCAGCCCAACAGCCCTCACGACTTTCACATGGACGATTCCAACAGGCCTTCTAAACGCTCTGTAGATTATATTATAAATTAAGATTTGCCAAGCAACAATGAAGGTTTAAGACACGGATTGATTAAGTAAAGGAGAAAGAAAGGCATACTTGGCAGGGTCAAGGATTGGAACAACAAGGGTCTTAGGCCAGAGATACATGTTCGCAACTTGATCCTTGATTTGCTCCTGTTACAATTAACGCAGCCATGGAACAAGAAAAGAGACAGCAGAAACGTAAGAGAGCTAAAAGACCAAACCACTTTCACCAAATAAGAGGTTGAAGAATAGAGTGAGGAGTTCCTATGATGGTCAATCAATAATTGAGCCAAACAAGTGAGTGTCCTGAATGACGTGAGAGAAAGATATTGACCTGGACAAATCTGTAGAGGCCAGGGATTGACATAAGATCTGCTCCACCAAGCTTCAGCCCAAAATCAACGTGTGGCTGGCATAATGGGAAGTAATGGTGAACAACGCAAAGGCGATGTGACAAGCAAAAGGAAAAAGAAAAAAAAAGGAGAGTGTATAAAGAAAAGGGTTGAAGGAGATACCTTTTCCATAAGAGAGACATAAATGCTGGCAAAGCAAGGAAAACTTGGGACTAATGGCTTGAGAGTGATACGAGGCTGGGCAAAAACTTGGAGATCGACCACCTGAGAGAATAGTGTGGGTAAGTGAATCCAGCGGTGAAGGGAAAAAAAGGAATGGTGGTATATAAATGTGAATGAATACCTGAACAGTTGCCTTGAACCCAAAAGCTTTGATAGCAACCAAGATGTTGGGATTGGCGGCCCACTTCAAGCATGGTTCCATGATCAGCTCTTTCTCATCAGTGAGGTAAACTTTCATCCCTGCGGAAAAAAGAAAGAAAGGATGTTTAGCAAGGATGAGGTAGAAAAAGAGGAGGAGGAAAGGATTAGGGTGGTACCTTGGAAGGTAGGAGGTAAAGAGCCAAGTGTGAGAGTTTCAAATTCAACAGAGTCAATCTTGTACTTGGGAATCTGCTCCTCGATGATGGGCTTTGCGATGTTTTTGGCAGTCTTGCAGATGGCCTACATGGAACAAAGATTGTGAGAAAAACGGAGAAAATGAAAGAGGGAGTGAATCAAAAGTGTAACCTTGTCGAGATAAGGCCACATGTACTCGAGGAATCTGTTAATCCAGTCAACCTGAATCCAAGAAGGAAGAGCATGAGAGAGTGAAAGGAGAAGAAGAAGAAGAAGGAGCGAGGGAGGAGGAGTGACATACACGGTCGAAGTCGGGATTTTTGACCCAAAGAGGAATCTCTGGAAGCATCCGAAGCATGGCCTTGGGATCTTGGTCAGCTATGGATTGAATTTGAGGATCCTATCGCAACGACGAATGTAAGGGAAGAGCAAATGTAAAGGTAGGAGAAAGGAGGCAAGTGAATGGAGAGGGTACCTTGACGTCGTTGGGCTGCAAGTAGACGAACAGAAAGTATCCAATGACAAGCCCCATGGAGATCCCTACTCCAAATCCGCAAAACCCTAGAATTGTGCTGAAGAAACCCATTTTCCTGATTTTGATTTCCGTTTCAGATCCAAATCAATTTTTTTGAATTTGAATTTGAATCGATCTCACTCCGCTGCTTGGACAGATTTCTAGAGGGGAATGTTTTTGACTAAAAACCGTGGAGATCGCATTGACTCAGATCCATATAGACGTGGAAGATGGCGGAGATTAACACATGGAGCGATTATCGTGAGGCGGAGGAGCAGGAGACGCCAAGCAATCTGTGTGTGTGTGTCTCTATCTCTCCTCCGTTTATTTATTATTTTTAAAATCTTTTCTTTTCCTGCAATTAGTTTTATTTTATTCTAATCTCTTTCGAATCTCAACTTTCGCCTCTTTGGGGAAACCAATCTCTTTCCTCATAATTGAACAAAATCTCATTCCCTTCTCATAACTTTCCACTTTTATATAACATGTTTGATCCTATCACCAATCACTTACATGAATTGAACTACTTAATTCACCCATTTATGTTTTTTTCCTTTCTATTATTGTAGGGGCTACGAGAAAACATAACGCATATCTTCTCCTTTTTTTTTTCATTACTCGACTGGTTCTCCTTTTTCTGTTAACAAATAATTAAATATGAGCGGCGAGCATCTGATATTGGGCCCAACACATGTGGGCCAAGGTTAGCATGTCGATGGAGAGCCCATAATCACATGACGTGTTAGGCTCTTACTGGATCTTGTGTGGTCCACTCCACCTAGTGTTGAACGCACAAAATGGCATTGCCGACACTCCGGTTTACCATTGAAATTTCTCTTTTCTAAACCGGCCACGTGGACCCACGTTGGGCGTCGTTTCTGTTTTAGGAAGAAATGAGTCTCCCGCCTAGAACTATAGAAGATTTTTTTTTTTCTTTTTTTTTGTCTGAGATCACTATTGTTCATCTTCTTGTATCGACAAAATTGTTTAATGGAAAAGAACAACCAAGAGGGACCTGGATCTTCTTGTCTCTTGGCGATAATGAGTGACAAACTCGATTCTGTTACGACATGGTGACATTCTTGCGGTTATTGACTTGTCTATTTTCATTTTAAGTCTATTGGTTTTGTAAGCTTTAATTTCGATTAGGGTTAGTGGCCAAGGGTGATTTCAGAAATGTAGAAAACAGATCCAGGCAGCCTAAAGAAAAGACAAACTTTCAACACTCAAGTTCGACCACAACTAAGCCAAGCAATGATTCAACATGACAAATGGATAAGGGCGTTTGTGTTTGACACAAACATTGTTTTACTTAGCTTAAGGTTTGTTGTCCTTCAACGCCACCAACGATCTAATAACGCCCGGAGGAATGCTATCAGCAAGAGCCCCAAGTTCGGACAAGTAAAGAGTCTTCTCCTTTGCTAAACTCTGCAATTTCTTCGCTTCAAACTCCATTTTCTTTTCATCTACAGTGCGCCATTTTCTCTTGTGACTAAACTAGTATTGCAATAAATCTTTTGAGAAAGTGGCAAAACCCAACCTTTCTCTAGCACTGTATGCACAGCATGAAACGGGACTGCAGCAAAAAGATCAGCTCCTGGGAGCATCATCCACGTGGGTTCACTAGAGTCATGGGATCCACATGTCGAGCAAACTTCCTCAACCATAGGTCTTGTTGAGCTCCCTTGGGTATCCTTCATCATAGAATCAAACGGACACGGAACGCTGGTCTTTGTCGTTCGAGCTTTCTTCCTAAGTGCTGTAAGAGCCTCTCGGTTCGCATTCCTCTCCCTGTCATTCTCCACCATCTATTATTACAAACTCCATTTGGTTAATACATATATATCTATACGAACATCCAACTCAGGCACTTGTAGGTTTGAAATGAGGCACTTGTAAGCTATGAATATATCCAAGAAGATGCTACCAAACAGATTTCGGAGTACCTGATTTCGAAATAGTAGAACTTGATCAGCTTCGGCTTCATATTTCTCCAACACTTGAACAATCTTCTTTGGGTCCAACTCCACCTTGGTTTAACAGATTCCGATAATCAAGAACAGCTGAAACAAGATGACAAGTTAAAGTCAGTCAATCTACTTAAATCCCGAAACTCTCCATGTTAGCCTGTTTCCTAGCTATGGATTCAAACCTAAGACTCTCATTAGACCATTCCTCCATGTGTTTCTGTGGTATTGTACCAGCACTGGAATAACACTTGTGATTAACCCTAAAGCTCAAAAAACCTGAATCCTTAAATCGAAGCCATCCACAAGACCAACACAGAACTCAGAAACAATTCCGTAACAGCCTAACTCAACCAACAAACCCGGGAAGAAGAACAAAAACAAAAAAGAGAAGACTAGTCTAATTCATTTGCAGCATCTTAAAAGCGGAACAATATCAAGTTTCGTAGAAAGAAAAGAAAAACCAACCTTCCAAGGGTTTACAGATGAATAATTAACGACGGTGAGAATCTCGGCGACGACACTAGAAAGAAAGAAAAAGAAAACATTCAACGCTTAAAGTTGGAGCACCAACAAAGCCAATCAACAAAACCCCTCGATTCAATCTTCATCGCTTTGTTCGCACAAATCCTCGGGAGGATCATACACAATCATTCCAGGGAAAAGTTCCAAGAAATCCTCTTTCACTTTCTCCCTTAACTGAGAGTAAGGAACGAGTCCTTTCAGCATAACCCGAAAAGGCAGCGACAGAGGAGGATCAGGAGAATCTCTCATCTCTCCATACAATCTCATTGCTTCCATTGGAAGCTCATTATCCAAGAATGCTCGAACGAGGTCTCCAAACGTATGCTGGTCAAACAAAACTCCTTCTCTCTTTAAATCTTCCCACACCTTGTTGGTTTCATCCACTCTCCTGTTTCTTGCAAGCATCATGAGCATGTCTCTGTAAAAGAACATGTCTGGCCTATACCATATTTCTCTTCGCACAACATCATAGAGCTGGAAATATTCAACAAGACAAAACATTAAACCAAGTTCGATTTCAAAGAAATGTCGGAAAAAAACCTTCTTCAGCATTGCTTTCTCCGAGACTATTTTTTGCTGAAACAGAAAAAAAAATGGAACTTGTTCCAAAATGCAATTGAAAATGACAGAGAATTTAAACAACCTTCATACAGAGGAAAACCTGGTCTTGCCTCTGAAATTCAGCGAGAACAGAAAGGAGATCGGACTTAAGGAGGCGAGAGACATGAGAAGAAATGAATCGATCGAGTCGGAGCAATTTGGTTTGGAGGCGCTTGAGCTCCTTGGCAGCGATTAAACCTTCTTTGCTCATTTCCTTCTTCCGTCTCCATATCGATAAGCTAGGACTCGAAGCAGGTCTTGATAAGTACGAACGAGCAGAACCAAGAGTGAAACCAATATGGCCAAGATAAAGGAGCAAGCTTTGAGGAACTGAGTGTCTAACTCTACGCAGATGTCCCAACATTTTAGTTTTATTGTTGCTCAAGTTCCGATTGATTTTATATATTCGATGGTATGAATATATAAAATTTACTATAAAATAATAATGAATAGCGAGATTCAAGAGTATCAAATCTGAAGGAATTGAATAACAAACAAAGGAGAAGGGATCAAAAGGAAGATGGACAGAAGAGAAAGAAAACAGTTGTTACCTCTCAGTGTATGAAAATGGAGAGTAGTGATGCGGCAGAAGCGAAAAAACAAGTAAGAAAGAAACGTCAGTTATTTATAATGCTGAAGCGAGAGAAAGCTAGGGGATCTTAAGTACAATGACGATCTTGCCCCTGTATCTTCTTCTTCTTCTGCTGCTTGTATCGAGAAATTGATTGGAGATTTTGAGAGTAATGGAAGAGAACAATCAAGAGGATCTGGATCTGCTTCTGTCCCTTGGCGATAGGGTTCTCGAAACCCCTCCCGGTTCTCCTTCTGCTCCGCCCGGTAAGCACGGTTCTGTCTTTTTTTTTCTGCGTCCCATTGGCTCAAAGTTTGATGCTTTTTTCTTCTTCTCTCCCAGTTTGAAACTTGAATTTGTATTTTTTTTTTGGGCAGTATATTTGACGGATGATGAGTCCCCGGAACGTTCCAGGGCTCACTCGGACTTGTCTGACTTCAGAAGTGTTGTTCAAGATTGCATTGACTATAACCCCAAACCCACTAAGCCTAAACCCTCCAATCTCAACGACATTGAGAAGTTCTCTGGCTTGCGCATTAGGTCTAAACTCTTGTCTTAATCTCAGCTTTAAGCACGTTCTTTCTCTCTTTCTTCATCGATTTCATTTTGTGTAGGAATCAATTACTTAGCCCTGCAGAGATGAGTGACCGCTTTTCAGATATTCGTTTCGTTCGATTGCCAACAATTAAGTAAGTCCACCACCTTTTACTTGTTTGGAATTCCAAAAAAAAAGAAGAGCATTATTAATCATCTCTGCTTAGGAACTTGCTAATGGGTGACAAACTCTCCGGGTGCTGGGCGACCATGGGAGTGCTCACAGAGAAAGGACAACCCAAAACAAGCTCAATAGGTCAGCCTTACGGCATATGGAAGATCAGTAGCCTCAACGAAAACGCTGTCTCCTTGTTCTTGTTTGGTGATGCTTTCAAGAAGAACCAGTCTGAAAAGGCGGGAACTGTTTTCGGTCTCTTTAATTGCTCCCTTCGCAAGGACAAATTGGTAAGCATCATCATCACCTTTGCCTGTGAGTGTGACGCTCTCTTAAACTAAAAGATTAATCCCTTTTTTAATTTCTGGCAGGGAAATGACTTCTCATTAAGTGTCAACTCCGCTAAACAGATGGTGAAACTGGGAGTCTCCGCTGATTATGGAGTCTGCTCATCAAAGCGGAAAGATGGAACAACTTGTACATCTGTTGTAAACAAGTAAGTCTTACCCTTGGCCATGCATATCACGCTGTATTGCTCTGAATGTTGAGTTTTAAACTCTTGTGTTTGGTTTCAGACGCCAAGGAGCTTTCTGCAAGATTCATAAACTGGTACATTGCCTTGGTCTTTTTTTCTGTCGCCAATGCAATGAACCATGTTTTTCACTAACTATCAACACTTTTTGCCACAGAATGCATCCGCCAGTTTTGCTACAGCGAGAAGTGAACTCAAAGGCGGGTATGTTATTGCTACCGAGTTGTGTTCACGAATTCCTTGAGTTGAGTGAGAAAATTTTCATGATCTTTACAGTATTATTTTACAATTCAGGAACTTGAGAACGGCTTTCAGAGATCCAAGGTCCCAAGGGATATACTCAGTTGAGCCGCCAGCAGATAGGACCGGGAACAAGAAGGCCACTCAGCCTGTCCGAGTACTATCAGTGGAAGGCCTCCGAAAGGCTCTAAGGTTGGGAAACTCTCATCAAGTTTTTGTATACTTGCTTTACATTGACGAAACAGAATCAGCTTTTCAGATGCCAAATCTAATTTTGAGTATGCAGTGGTGCAGATAAAGTGACGCCTAACGTACACTCACAAGGAATACGTTTCCTGAACGAGATGGCCAGTATGCTTCTTCTTCTCTACTTTTTTCTCTTTACTCTGCCTGTAAGGTGCAATGTTACTGATCTTGGACTTGCAGGACAAACGGCTTTGAAGAACGTTAACAAGAAAGTTGAAGCAGTGAATAAGTCTGTGGAGAAGAGGTACGTGCCATCTTCCTTAGTTTGTGCTAATGTAAATAAATAATTATCTCAAAGGAGATATTGTGTTCTGGATTTGTCCTCTTCAGGAAAGCATCGGCAAAAGAAACACAAGTAAAGGGTGAGCCGAAGAGTAAGAGAGCAGATCACGGCCGTGATAAGAGGGAAACTTCCGAGAATGTTACAGGAAAAATGATGGTCCTAGATTTCTGCAGTTCTGACGAAGAGTAAGTGCTCAACAGACAAACATTGTCGAACAGCTTGCTTAGGCGGGCCTGAACCCATGCGCTTTGATTTGTGGCTTACCATTTTCCAGTTCTGCTGGCTTTAGCCATTTGCAGAGCATCTAAAGATACGTACAGTAGATATTTGTTGTTCTCCACCGGCAAAACAATAACCAGTCATGCACGAGAGGTTCCATTTTGATCTAATAATATATGATTATAAGCAAAATTTAAAATAATTTAACCAAACAGGTTGCTGAAAAAACCAAAATAGGAAAGAGATAGATGTGAATAATTAGTTATTATGGTGATTGAAACAAAAGCGAGGGAGGGAGGCAAGATAGTCGGCATTGTCCTCCTCCCATTGCTGGATCCGGGCCTCCACCATCTCCACCACTGCACGTGAGAGCTCCTCCGCTGCAATCTCCGCCTCCACCGACATCCTCCGTACTGTCTCCCTCAGCAAGACAAATCCCTCGACGTCCTCTCCCCTTATCATCCGTCTCTCGTTTTGGCCTTGGGTCTCCTGGGCCTTGTCGGCTCTAGTCTTCGCTTCTTTGGCGGTTTCTTGGATGACAAGGTAGGACTGGTGGAGTTGGTCGGCTACAAACTTCACGTCCTTGCTGAAATCTTGTCTCCAAGCTCTCATATCCTCGTCAAATTTAGATCTCAGGTCATCAAGGAGACCTGTCCAGATCTCATCGACGTTGAGGCGCATGTTGTCTTGAAGCTTTGAGCAGATCATATGCTCCACATGATCCACTTGTGCCATCATCTCCTTCTTCACATCATCATGAAACTCTCCCCACTCTTTTCTAAGAGTTTCAAGACCTGAGTGGATCATTTGCTCCATAGATGTCATCATCTTCTTGCCATCTTCCACTAACTCCTTCACCTTTTCCACTTCCTTGCTCATATCACCTTTCATCTCAAGTTAACACGGCATACATTAGCATATATAGAAGAAACGAATATTATAAAACAATATAGCTAGTGTTCGTTCACAGAAAATCACCGGTGGAAGTCGGAGTCTCAGCATTCTTAGATCTAAGGAGGTGGTCGGCGATGTAGATGGAGTGGACCACGGCGCAGAGGGAAACGGTGAGACGCCAAAGGTAGGCGAGCTCAAAGCCTCGAGCCAAGAGTTTGGAATACTCAAGGCCTAAGTAAAACGTGGAGCGGTCCAATAGAAATAACCATAATCCTCCAATACCCTAATCGAACAGATGAATATGTGAGAGAGTTTTACAACAAGTAATTAAGAAGAGATTATATATGTTAACTTACGGAGGGTCCAGCGGAAGAGAGATTAGGGGTGAAGAATAAGAAGAAGGGTAATGCCAACAGAGTAGTTGAGAGAATGAAAGGAACGATGAGATCTAAGACGTAAGTGGGAAAGACTAAAACTAGAAAGAGAAACAAACGCTCTATCCAAAACAGACAATCTATTTCTCTTCTCCTCTCACACCTTTCTCCTGCTTGGACTCTATTCATCTTCGCCATTCTATTGTCTTCTAAATGCTTTCTTTCTTCTTGTTTCTGTGGCTATGTATCAAACATATATTATCTTTTAAAGTTCCGAGATTTATAAGAATCCTACCTAACTAAATCCCTATAAAGTTGGCATTTTACAAGTTCAGGTTTCGGGATTTCAACTAAATTTTTAATAACGAAATTTGATTATATGTGTAGATTCTATGATCTCCTATTAATCTTTTAGATAATTGGTGTTTAGAATTGAAAGCTGTAAAATGGTGTATATGGGAGTTGGTTAAAAGATACTGTATGTTTTCTTTTTCATTAAGCCATTATATGCTTCTGTTGAGATTTTTCTTTTTCATAAATTATAACGATATATATGAAGCAGGACACACACGCCTATCCAAAGGCCAAAACAAACCGCTCTTTCCGCAAACGCTTGTTTTGCGGTTAGCTAGAGTTGTCATGTCACTCACACATAATGAACAAAAGAATTTCCGAATGAACAAGTAATTGGTTGGTCACAAGATGCCTTGAAGAACGGATTTACCCTGAAACTTGTCCACCTTGGAACTCAGAAACGCCAAGCTCTTGTCGAGATGCGCTCTTCTCCTATCAAGATTCCCTAACTTCCCAGCCATATCCGTCGTTCTCTCTCTCCACTCCTTCAACTTCTTCTCCTTCTCCCTTAGCTCTTTCCCCTGTTTCTCCATTTCTTGTCTCGCAAGCAACACATCCCCTTCCCACACCTCTTTCTCCATTATGCTCTTCTTGTGTTGCTCGTAGTGCTTTACCGCCTCTACTATTTCCTCCAGGACGGGTTTGAGCCAACCTGCCTTGATCTTCACCGACTCAACGTCTCTAACAATCGCTACCATTTCCATCACGCGGCTCTCCTTGAGATGCTTCAAGGGCGTCGTCTGGAGTTCGAAAACCACCAAGGCAAGCATCTCGAGGTAGTAGGATCTCGTGGAAAGCGAATGTAGTTTGGAACCGGATGCAATGTCACCGTGCTTGTCCATGATTTGCTGAAGAGTGGCCGACACGCTCGCTCTGACTTTGTAGTCTCCCACAGAAACGATAGACTCAGATAGAATGGACTGGATCTCGTCCCTTGGTTCATTCTTCTTAACTATCAATCCTTTCATGCGGGAGATTTCTGAGAGACTGAAGCTCTGTGATTCATCTGGTAGCTCTGGAGGCTCCTTGTCTTGCTTATCTTGTACCTCTCGTTCGCTTAGCGATTTACGGGATTTGTGATGAGCGGGCTGCAAAACAGATGATAACAACTTTTGATGTCAATACCAGCTCTTTGGTGAGCTTTGAAATTAACATGAAAGCCATGATGAGACGGTGGATATACATACCGTGTTGCTTCCAGATTTAGATGTGGTTTCAGGGTAAAGCCAAACGGAGTTATCGTCGTGATCATCCACAAATGAAAACTTGTCGTCATCTGAGCTCGGGTACTCGTTCAGTTGATCGAAATGTTCTTCCTGTTTGGTGGGAGTTTCATATCCCCGGCGACTAGGCTGGGGTAAGAGGCCAAAGCAGTCATTAGCATGTGCAAATATATGAACATGTGAAGGTAGAGGGTAGAGAGAGAGTAGTACCGTAATGGGTCTAGAGAGTGGCCTTTCTTGCGGTGACAAAATAAGTTCTGGAAAGAGTAGAACTGAGTCATCGTCGTTCTCAATATAGACCGACTCAGCGTTGCTCCCAAGATAATTGTAGGCCTGGGGTGATCTTTGACCCGTCTGAAAGGACGTTTTTTTATTTTGTGAGATCGTCTCCCTGTGATCAGGTGACCTTCCTCTATACACTGCTGTCTTTGGCCTAATTTCATGTATTCTTGGCCTTGTCTCTTCGGTCCTGGTCTGATGTTCCGGCGTCCTAGGCCTAGTTTCAGCGGCCCGAGGTGTTTGAATAGCAGCACTGTCAAGAGATCTGTGGGATATGGGCTGAGTTTGTGGAATCCTAGGACTGGGTTCTGGCGTCTTGGACCGCGGTTTTGGAGTCCTTGAAAATGGTTCAAAGTAGGTAGGTTGAGGCTCAGGGGTCTTGGACCTTGCCCCGGGGGATTTTGCCATGAGCTCAGGTGACCTCCCCCTCTGTTGCGTAGTTCTCGGCCTAGTTTCTGGTGTTTGAGGCCTCCTGCCTATTGCAGAAGACTCATGTATGGGCGTCCTTGGCCTAGTATCAGAAGCGTTGGATCGGCGTTCAGGAGTCCTCGGCCTAGTTTCTAGTGAAATCGGGTCCTCTTGGAGCGCCCACGGCTTAGCATCAGAGCGATGTTGGGGTGTGCGGGGCCTATGCTGAGGCGTCCTAAGAGGGTGTTCAGGCGTCTTAGGCTGAGTTCCCCAGGGCCTTGGAGAGTACATATCATCATCCTCACCACCACGCTGATCAGTCTGCCAGGAATACCAAGATACATGTATGAGTGGGAGTCTCAAGGAGCAAAAGAGAGTCTTAATAAGAAGAATGGCCCATACCTTCCTTGCAAAATAGTCTCCCCCTGAATATCCAGCAAGAGTAGGCGACATGGGGTGCGAGTCCACAGCCTCGTTCTTGAGTTGGGATGGGCGTCCGCGTAGTGGGGAAAGGCGGCTGAAGAAGTTACCATTGGTGTGATCAGTGGAGGGTGATTCAACCTTCTTCTTGGCGAAATAGCTGGCCAGAGGCGATCTGCTTCCACGAGCGGGGCTGCCTGGAGGAGTGTCTCTGCTTGGAGTTCTCTTACCAAACCCTTGACATAACAAAACAAGCTTCATCAGAGATTCTGTTTGACCCAATCAAGAAACAGAGTAAATGTTCAAAAAAACAGATTTGCATACCAAAGAGCTTCCTCTCCTTCTTGTAGACATCTACGGGGTTTAATTTCTCGAAACAGATAGCAGTGCACTCATGGAAAGGATTGCCTGCGTTGGAGCAACCTTGAATTACTTTCCCAGACACCATTTCCATCTCACAAATTTAAAGCAACTCTAGAAGATCTCTTTTGTTATAAGTGAACCTGTCATAATTAAAAAAAACTGGTCAGATCCATATATACAGGAGAGACGCACCAAAGTACGTCATATGAGCAGAGAGTCAACGCTTTTGATATGATGGAAATTACAGAGAATGATTCATGTTTTTCTTTTTCTTCCTCTTAGTTATGTTTCTACAGAGACAGGGTTGATCATCCATCGTCCATGAGTTGGTTTAATTAGCACACAGATTGGAGTCAAAGATGAGACAAGACTAATCAGATCGACTTTGATGTTGCAAAATATCACCATCCTATCGTATGTGTTTCCCACAACGCAATTAATTAAAAAAAAAAAAAGAAGTTTTGGTGGTGATGAATGATGATCCTACCTAGCTATTCTCAAATAAATCTGCAAATGTGTAAAGAATGTATAGAAATGGGTGAGGTCAAGAGAGAGATTGATAGGAATGGGATACCTGTTGTGAGGAAGGTCGAAGATTCCAGTTGAAGAAGAAATGAAACGAAATGATTTTTTAATTTTTATCTTATCTTTAGAGAGAGAATGAAGCAAGCAAGCGAGGTTCGTTATATACAGGCAGGGCCAATGGCACCTCTACTCTATCTTCGCTGACTTTGACCGCAACTTCCCTATATATTACTACTAACACTTGTAAGTTTCTGCTGAGACTTGGTCAATTCGCCATTATTTTTCATTTTCTTTCTTTCTTTCTCTCTTTGTTTATTTCTTGTCAAAGTATGATAGATTAGATCCAAGGGGTTTCACAGTATAATAAGAATAAATAAATCAAAGTTTGTTCAAAATAAAATAAATATAATTCAAAGATTGAAGGTCGGGGACGACTTCGTTTGCGTTCTCACTCCATTCTCTCATTTGCTTCCTTCTTCTGTATTGTATTTAACATCTAATTGTAAAAAGTGATCTGTTTAACGGTTTAGTCCTTTGTTAACGGTTTATAAGAAAAAAAGGCAAAGTAGATATTTTATTGGCTTCCGTTTGGCAATAATTCGGAGATAATTATTGGTGAGGCTATAAGAGCTATATATAGCTTTAACTTTTAGCTACGGTCTAAAAAATTACCAATAGTGTTTTAGTTTTAATTTTTTAAGCTACAATACATATATAAAAAAATAGTTGTAGAAATCTTATTTACTAAAACCATATTTTAAAAGCAGTAAAAAAAATATATGGCTGTAGGAATATATTTTTTTTGTCATTTATTATCTACACTTACAAAATATATACCTACACCAAATATATCTACGTACCAAATTCTACGGCTACAGTCCAACGACCTAAATCATCTACAATGTCTTCTCACTTCACCTCAATAACTACAATGCACAAACCCGTCGCATTCCAATTAACTTGTCTTTAATATTCTCTCTTATTTCATCAACATATACATTGCAATGACCATTGACTAAGCAAACACTTTTTGTATAAATAATTTCTCCAATTCAACCCCCACACCCAAAAAAAAAAAGAAACTACAATAATATGGCGAGACGGCCTCTCATGCAAAACAAAAATACATTTGTAGAAACTTCAAAACATTGATGTTGAGTCTTCTTTCTAACAAATTTTCCAAAACTATGACTACATGACCCTTGGTCCTTTTTGTTTTTTTTCTTTGTATTTTGTTATATGAAGTTTGATTCTTGAAAGTTAATAACTAACATGATCCAAAACATGATAGTAAAGTAACATTTTTAAATTAGTTAATTTAGATCAAAGATATCTATTATACATTATAATTGTCAAAATCTAATGAATAAATTGAAAATATGTGTTGGAAATATAGAATAACCCTACAGAAAAAAACTTGAGAAACGTTTAACAAAAAGGAGCGGCCGAGGCTTTCAGGATGGCTATGGATTGTCATTTCGAAGGTTTTCTGATGTTCAAATCAAATTGAAATTATCAATTTCTCATAAGAGAAGAAAGAAAATAGCTTAGTTTAGAGTTTAGATGAAAAGGTATGCCAAAATGCTAATCTAAAACGACATGACTGGCCGGAGAATTGGAAAACGGAATGGTGAGAGTATGTTTATTTAATTCGGGCTTAGAAAACCGTTCATAGGTTAATTTATCATTTATGAGCTTAGAAACAAGGAGGAGTGATGTAAGAAATCTTCTCTGGTGGGAGATGAAATAAACCAAGAAAAAATGGTCAAAGAAAGAAGGAAGAGTTCTGATATATACTTTTTTCAAAAATAAAATAAAAGAGTGAGAGAAGAGAAGTTTGTGTATTGTTTCTTGGAAATTCATATCTATGATCACACTTATTCTTAAGTTCTTGTTATTATTTTCGTAATTTTATTGTTAAATACTAGGACGATACGACAAAGAGTGTAGAATACATGATATAATCTAATGTTTGCTGAACAAGATTTTATATGCAGACAAAACATGAGTTTGAACAGAGTGTCTCTTTTCTAAGTGAGAGAAACAACAAGTTACTTACTTTTAGAGTCGTATATCGGAACCCAAATGCAGTTGTCATGTAAAAAGAAATGTTTGGGGATTTGGGACGAACCTCATGCATATATAAGTCGACGTGGATCTAAAACAAAAGACGGATTCGAACTCTAAAATGATTTAGACCTCGACGAGGACAGCTTCGCCGTCGAATTTATCGACCTTGCTCTGGAACAGGTCCAGCTTCTTCTGCACCCTCGAATCCTTCATCTCTAGCTGCCCCAGCCTACCCGCCATGGCCGTCACCCTCTCTCTACAGTCCTTCGTTTCCTCCTCTCTCCTCCTCAGCTCCTCTCTCAGCTTCTCCATCTCCACTTTACCCTCGGCCATGCCCCTATTGCACTCCTCTTTCTCCATCTTCGCCGCGTCGTACTGCCCGAAGCACTCCACCGCCTCCGCCAGTTCCTTGACGGCTGTTTTCAGCCACGACACGTCGATCTTGACCGAATCCATGTCCTTCACCACCGCCGCGATCTCGGCCACGCGCGTCTTCGTCAGATCTCTCAGCGCCGTCGTTTTCAGCTCCATCACTGCCGCGGCCAGGGACTCCAGGTAAAACGACCTCGTTGATGTGGACTGCAGCTTCGACGAGGCGGCGATGTCTCCGTGTTTCTGCAGGATCGCCTGGAGCGTGGCGGAGACGCTCTGCCGCACCTTGTAATCAGCTACGGAAACGTAAGCCTCCGCGATCGCCGGCTGTATCTCTTCCTTGCCTGCCTCGTAGTAGCTCTCAAGCCCGCGCATTTTGGTGATCTCCTGCATCGTGAAGCTCTCGGACTCGTCCGGCAGCTCCGGCGGCTCGAACTGCCTGTCTTGCTCGTAGGTTTCGGCCGCGGTGATCTGGTACTTGTAGTGAACCGGCTGCACAATGTAAAGAAATCATTATTAGTTTTTGTTTGTTGTTGTGTGGCTTTTTAAGCATATTTCCTTCATGCACTGTACTTTGGTATGTGCAAACGCAAGAGTAAAGAACGCACCGTGCTGCTCCCTGAGACGCCCCTGGAAAGATGCCCAGTTGCAATCTCTGGAAAGAGGTAGGTGGTGGAATGGTTGTCTTCGTCGTCGCTGGATGAGTAAAATGGTGGTGGTGGAGAGCGGCTTGTGGCTCCATGAATAGGGCTCATGGAAGGGCTGCTACGCGGTGTGACATCTGCATCTGCCTCGTACATCCCCTCGAAATGATCTTTCCCGTTGTTGTATCTCTCAGGCTGCAACTAATTGAGAAGAGCAAAAGTCAGAGAATAATGGGTTCAATTAACAAAGGGCGTAAATGAGTTTGGTGTACCCACCATTGCCCTTGTGTGTGGCGGGCTTCGCGATGGATGAAATGGGCTCGAAGGAGCGCTCCTCCGCGAAGTAAGGTGGCCCTCTGCCTCGTACCTTTCTCTACTGTAGTCTCTCCCTCGAAACTCTTGCTGCAAAATACAAAGGGAACAACAACTGAGTCTGGTTTCTGAATGAGAAGAATGTAATAGAACAAACACAAGATTCAGGATCAGTACCGTGTTGTAGGGAGCTGGAGAGCGGCTTCTGGAGGGGTGAAAGGGGCTCACATTGGCCTCTGCCTCATACATTCTCTCGTGTATCTCTCTGCTAAATTCGGTAGACCTCCTACGGCGATCAGGCTGCAATTACAGGCCAAACAACCAACAGACTTTCTGTTCAAATTGTTTCTCATCTACGGAAGAATCATCAAGAAGCAGAGATGAGTGAGTACCGTGCGGGTTCTGGTAGATCGATAGGGGCTCAAGGAAGCGTTGCTCCTTGGGGTCACGTCCGCATCAGGTTCATAAGAAATGGCCTCTGCTCTTTCTTTCCCATTCTCTCTAGGACGCTCGGGCTGGAGTATAGAACTAAGGATCAAAACCATGAAAAGTGGAACAAAACTGTAATCACAAAGAGAGCCGAGAGTAGTACAGTACCGTGCTATATCTGTACACCGGAGGCCGATGGTGGGAATTGGGGACGCGTTCAGAGGCTTGGAGTTGTTGTTTCCAGTGAGTGGTATGGTCATCGGAGATTGGGAACGCATACTCTGATTCCGATCTTTTTATGCCGAAATAAGACACAGGCGGAGATGATCGTCCCTCGGTGGGATGAGGAGGGCTCGAAGGATTGCTCTTGCTAGCACTTTTGTGACCGAACAAGCCTGGAGACAAACAGACAGATAGACACCAGTTCAGTCTTGGTTTCCCACATCTAATCTAATCCGGTTCAAGAAATCAGAACATAGGAAAAAACAGAAGCAAAACTCAAAAAAAAAACCAACCTGCTCTTTTGCCATACTTCTTCTCCCTGTTTGAATTGAAGAAATCCATCCCCGGAATGATATGTAAGACAAAAAGTAGTACCTGGAATTAAATAAAAAATCTATTTTTTTTTTTGTTATGAACAGCCGCTGGAGATCCACCAGACAGACAGAGAGAGAGTTTTAACTACTCCACTCTCAATAGTGATGAGATGTAAGAAATGGCGTGGTGTGGTCTTGGTATTTAATAACTTGACCATGACGAACAATCCAACTCACACTGACTTGGTCAATTTTGGCAACCTTTCCTATTATCTCCCTTTAAATTTTATTTTTAAGGACTAGATACAGTAGTTTGCTCATGGGTTATGCATTTCTTTGGTTTGTATTTTTTTTTTCTTTTTTGTTTCATTACAATACGTGGGTTATGCATTTTATATGTGATTGTTTTTTTTTCTTGTTTATATAGAGTGAATCCATATCTAATTGCATATAATTATAGATATGATTGATAATATATGTCATGAGATGATTTAATGAACAACTATTTATCTTTATATTTTGTAAGTGGTGAAATGATTGTTATCTACCTTTAGTTTATTTAAATTTCTTGGAGCATCTCCATTTCAAATATCTAGATAGAGTTATCAAAAATTATAAAATAAGAAATAATTATTAACATATTAATAAGTCTTTAAAAATATGAGAACTTTAGTCTAATACAATATATCATATTATACATAATTTTGCGAAAATATATTTACAAATCTAAGAGTAAGAGTTAATCTAATTTTAACCTAATTGGTAGTATAAAAAGTTATGGTTTAATTAAGAGGTATATATGCAACCCAATATACTCGAAAATGAATTCAAATTTTTATATCCAAAATCAAAAATCTAAGTAAAAAGAAAAAGTTATCTAAAACAATTTTCTATTTAACTTTCATACATATAAATTGCAAAAGCATTTAAGATTTGTTAACACATAAATCATATTAACCAATTATACATTATGATTTAGTTATTTTGTTAATATTAATATTTATGCACGAGTTGGATAGGTAGGCAATAGGGAAAATGAGACAATTTAATGTCTCTATGTATAATTCTTTAGAGATAGATTGATGGGTACAAATTTAATATGTTATTTGAATTGTTTTTAAAAAAATAGTTTTGAACTATACGTTTTAAATGTGTTGGTAAGTGAAACAATAATAATGGAGTAATAAATAATTTTTATAAAGATGCCAAACAGACTAACATGAGTCATTCTGTCTTTTATCAAGAAAACTTCATCGTTCTATTGTTTTTATAATTGCTGGATATATTTGATTGTTTTTTATAACATATGAAATATTTATATATATGTGTGATTCTGACCAAAAACGTCACATGTCTCATAACGAGTCAACTATTCCGCTACTGCTACGGTGCTACCAACCTAATATTATTTAATCTTAAAATTATGACCCACCAACCAAGCTATTATTTTATGTTTTTGGTTTTTGTAGTAATGATTTAGAGAATAGTATCGGGCTTTGAAATGGGCCAAAATAGGCTCGGTCATCGCACATGGCCCAGAAGAGGAGGGTTTGAAAGATAAACCCTAACTAACCTTTCCTTTTCTCAGTGATCTGGAAGCTTGTGTATCGATGGCGAGCCGGCTCAAGGAGATTGTGAAGAAGTACGGGAAAGTAGCGCTTGGGGTGCACTTCTCCGTCTCGGGCGTGTCGATCAGTGGATTCTACATCGCCATCAAGAACAACGTCGATGTCGAGTCGCTCCTGGACAAGTACCAAATCCCTTGGTTCTCCTCCAAGGATAAGCCTAACCCTAGCCTCGATCTGAATCCGGACGGCCAAGTCTTGTCCACGGCCGACAACAAGACCAAACAGCTGGCGAAATCGGCCGGCGGAGCCCTAGCGCTGGCGGTTCTGTGCAACAAGGCGCTCTTCCCGATCAGAGTGCCCATCACGATGGCGTTGACCCCTCCAATCGCCAGATTCCTCAGGCAGAGAAAGATCCTCAAAAGCGGCGGTTGAATTTCCCCACAAACATTTCATCATCTTAATTAGGTCTCTCTTTTTTTTTTTTGTGTTTGTTCGGATGTAATGCCTCTGGAGAAAGAAAAGAAGACAGAATTTGAGACATATATTGTTGATTGATGCTAATAATAATAATCATATCCTGAATTACCAGAAAATGGGTTTACTTAGCATCCGAACGTGTAATGGTATTTGCAGACGCACAGACATAAACAAGATGAAAATGGCAGAGGAAAACAAAAAAAAACAGCAGTATATCCAAAAAAGCCCAAAAGCTATTATATGGATGATGAAGCCCGGCCCATCAGAAAGTGGATTTCGTCATGACTAGTGTTTCGGGAGGATCGATCAATTTCGGAGATCTGAAGAGAGGTCGAAGATGATCGTTTGCGTCTCCGTCGTCGGCCACCAGGTCAGCCGCTGACTTTACACTCCGATCTCATGTGATCTTTCTTGTTCTTTTGTCTCTGACTTGAATCCACAAACAGAACAATCCGCTTTACATACAGAGCTTCACGGATGCTGATGATGCCCTCAAGCTCCACCACATCGTTCATTGCTCCCTCGACGTCATCGAAGAGCGAGGTCCCTTCTTTTATCCAATTCTTTCCCCTTTTGTTCTTGGATTGAGTTTAATGTCCTTGTTGTATTTGAATCTCTTTCTTCAGTGAACAATCCGAAAAAGTCTGGTACGACGTTGAACGAGGCCTTTCTTGGCCTACTCTATCCTACAGTGAACTACAAAGTGTAAGCACTAAGCAGTGTCTCGGTACATTCTCTCCCTCCCTCTCATGATACTCCTTTCATCGGGTCCTTCTTCTCCTGCAGGTATGGTTACTTGACTAATACCAAAGTCAAATTTATACTCGTCACCACTGATTTGGATGTCAGAGACACCGATGTCAGAAATGTAAGATCTGCCTACTTACTACTTCATTTTGGCATTAAACTAACCTTTCATGCTCTTTCTCTCTCGCTTTCTTCTTGCTCCTCTACTTGTGTTTGTTGCCTTCTTACCACCAATCTACGAACAAGAGCTTCATTCTCTGTGTTGCCTTTGTTTTCTACAGTTCTTCAGGAAGTTCCATGCTGCCTACGTAGATGCAGTCTCAAACCCATTCCATGTTCCTGGCAAAAAGATCACCTCAAGGACCTTTGCACAAACTGTAAGCAACATTGTCGGATCATACGGTTTGAACTGACCCTCTTAGTTGCTTTTTCTAGCTCTTTCTTGTGTTTACTGAGCACCCAGGAATTACATTTCCTTATCTTTTTTCCTTGTTTATATCAACACTGGATTCTTGTAACAAGTATTATTGGTTCACATGTTACGACATGAATGGAAATTCAAGTTTGGTCTTTTGATAGATTGATTATGGGAATAGTTTAATGATGCAAGACAGAGACTGATTGATTATGAGACAAGTATCCACTACTAAACTAAACCAGCAACAAAATGTTACTACAACCAAACAAATTTATATTTCTTAATATAATACTCCCCTTCCAGATGGAAATTAGATGTGCAGTGAGTCTTGATGATGATCTCTGTACAATTGTTGCGTAACATTTCAAGATTGCGACTCCGTTGTCACAATGAGCCTGAAATTAGGAGGCATTCCTGAGGTCTCCATGTGATTGTAATCTGTTCATCCTTGTGAGCTGAGCAAGAGGGGTTCACAACGACATAACAGTGACTGATTTGGATGTCAGAGAGGAGATACTCTGATCTCAGAAGGACTGGCCGAGGGGTACACAACAGTAACTGTTGTCGTCTTCGATGCATTGCAAACCTTGTGAGCTGAGCAAGAGGGCCTGCCGTGTCTGTGTGTGGAGGGGCCAGTGTGAGTCTGCTGCATAACACTGGTTACCCGTGGAGCCGGTGTCCATATTTGTTCCAATATCTGTTAGTTAGTCTATAGGTTTAGCAGCGGTATTGATGATCATTTCATGGAAAGCAAAGCAAAGCAAAAAGCAAGTGCTAGTTTCGTTTGTTAACACTGCTCTTAGATTTGGTTGAGACGATAGAAACTTCAAATTTCCAAGGAATGGACGAAGGCAGATGTTTGGGACACGAGATTCTGGAGTTGTTGTTTACTTTAGGTGTTCTGTACAAAATACATATAAACGGAGAGGGAAGACGTACATATACCAATGTCACAGGTTTTGAGCTAAAGCAAATGTGTAAACGTATTTCTACCGTAAGCATAGAGAGACCAAGAACTGAGAGAAGACTATGAATTCACTGACGACTGCGGCTGGGGAGTGGAGACCAAGAAACGGGACGACATCAACGTGGAGCCAGCTCTCTACGGTGGATCCCACCACAGCACCTATTACTAGTCCTCCTGCCGTTATTGCCGCTGCTTTCCCTGCAACAAACCAAGGCATGAGGGAGGGGGTCGCTGAGAGCAAAGAAGAAGATGGAAGTTGAAAAAAGTACCTAGCTTGACGTTCTTTTTGGTCATGAAGTAAAGGGAAGCTCCAAAGCTAGTGGCCAAGATAAGGCCGGGGACATCAGCAGCGGCATAAGGCATCCCAGAAGCGTCAGTGGAACTCCCGTTGACGTAAGTCAAGACCATCATAGCTCCATAGACTCCGGCTTGTATTCCGAGATTGCTGGTGGAGGGCATATCGATAGAGACGGGTGGATTCTTCATCCACTGAGACACCCGACCTGGGTTGCTGGATTTAACATCGGCGTAGCGGATGTTGTTGCTCACAACTTTGCCTGCTCGGCGTTGGTTAAGGCTCTGCATCAGCAGCATGTCATATGCAGCCTCCGCCTGAGACAAGCAGAATCCACAGTGAGGGGAAAGAAACTCTCTATCTGTCTATCTCCATGATTCATGGAGCCTACACAGAGATGATGGCAACTAATTTGGCAAAGCTAAGCTCAAATTAAGGAACTTTCGAACTTGTAGATACGTAAAAGGCTAATAGACATGAGGAAATTGAGAAACCAAGGGGAAATGGAGACTCTGCACACACCTGGGAGATGGCGTTGGGGTCGTCCTTACGGGAAGCGAGGATCGACTTCTTGGCGCGAAGTATTTCGTCGAAGGAAGCTCCTTCAGAGACGCCGAGTACCTTGAGAGCCGTCTCCACAGACATGTCGAAGGGTGGCGAATCGTCAGCGCGAGAGCTGGCTCTTGGAGCCGCCGCGCATCGCCGCCGCGTAGGCAGGAGAATCGCGGCGGAGCGCCAAAGCTGCTGAGTCGGAAAGAAAAGGGGATTGAGCTTAGTGGGAAGATGGAGCGGGTGGAGAGGAACATCGGTGGCTGAGCTAAGGCGGTTGGGTCCGGCGGAGAGAGCTGCGGCTGCCATTTCTCTCTCTCTCTCTCTCTTTTCCTTCACACAAGAACAGCCGATGTTAACGACAACTGTTAGATTTGAGGTTATTCTCATCTTTCCTTCCTTCCCACCGTTAGATTGACTCTACATTGTACGGCGTCTATCACAGCCGTCCGATTGGAACCGCGGATGGTAGATAACCTATAAAAATATTTCCCTACACTAAAAGCATCATCTTAATTAGTAAAAACTCTTTTAAGGTCTCAAAAGGGTCCAAATTTCACACAATTAGAAGCGTGGAAGCAAAACAAATCGGCAACTACATTTGTTCTTCCTTCTGATAAGTATGTAAAATGGATAAAATCTTAATTTCTTTTGTTTTTTGGCATGTGACTGATTTGATTTGTGGTCCATCATCTCTGTCTTTCTATTTCTTCTATCGGTTGTTTCTTGCTTGTAACTTGTAAGAAAAACATTCTGTATCCGTGAAAAAAAGGCATAGCATGATAGTTTAGGAGAAATACAAAGTTTAGTTAACATTTAATTTCATGACTATGTTTGTGGCCAATGTCATCATCACTCACCCACACATCTCACCCCTCATGATACCAACGAGTTCGAAAACGCGGGTGCATGCTCTTGAAAGACATGTTTATGTGTTTGTGATCGACTAATCCCAATTATGTCACATAAGTCGTCTCATTTTGTCATCTTAGCCCTAAAAAATTGTTAAATTTGGGCTATCATGAACTTCCAACTCAAAATCAATTGATAATGAGTGGATTGACTCTTATCCTTTATATATTAGTTCATTATTTCTCCAACTAGCGATGTGAGACTTTATCTCATTAACAGCTTCTCTCATGCTCAAACCTATCATATTTGAAGTGTGGGTAATTGTGGGAACAACATTCATAAGGTGTCCCAACATCAGGTGGCTCTGATATTATATTAAATTCGAGGTTATCATGAGTTTCAATTCAAAATCAATTAGCAATGAGTGGATTGACCCTTATATTAGTTTATTATTATCACATCTGTGTTGACGTTGTCATCTTAGCCTTAAGAAACCATCCAGAATAATTGTTGAGTGTAAGAAGGAAGCTTTGCGAGAATCATATCAATCCAAGAACGGGGTCTAGTGTTGAAGCTCTCAGAACTCTCAATCGAAGCAAGCCCTCTTGGTTAATTCATGATATAAGCTTTTCTTTATATATTGGGAATGCAAAACGATACCAAGTCCCGACGTTCTTGTGCAAAACCACATCGTTTGTTATTCAATCTACTTGCTAGCTTGTGAAAGACACACAGAATTCGACAAAGACAACCATTGTTTTGGATTGATGAGACAACTACTATCATGAACTTCCAACTCAAAATCAATTGATAATGAGTGGATTGACTCT
>OVBB01000263.1:0-31746 GCA_900406415.1 Isatis lusitanica
TGAAGATAGCATGATATGGGTACATGGTCGTCGGTGTCCCTTTTGTCCACGGAACATCTTGGTTACAAATCCTGACTTCCAAGTCCACGAAGGGTGGTCATCGACACACACGTTGAGGACATCTGGGTAGGTTATGTTTGTGGATAGTAATGAGACGAGTAGACGTAGACATGAATAAAGGAAGCCCAATCCAGGGTCATTCTAAGAATAAAAGAAGCTCAATCCAGTTAGAATAGGAGAGCTGTTACCATTGTATGTTGGTAAAAAAACAAAAAAACAAAAAGGCAGATGTATATTGATTGGAGGTGGGCACTCTATCCAGGTTTAATATTTCAAACATGGATATAGCGTATACCAGCTTCAGATAGGGTTCGTGCAGGTGGTCCTGTTGTGCCCCGTCCCGTTGCAGCGTCCATATTTGTTAGGTATGGTTTTTGTCTTCTTAGGCACATGTGGTCCATGTGTTTGGTTAGTTGGTTCATATAGACGTTGGGAAACTTAAAATAAACGTGTGGGATGCACTTACTTGTACCTCGCCTGTGGATAGTTTGCGCTTATCTTTGGGGCGTCCAGAAGTTGGGAGTTTGTAAGAGCATCAGGTATTTCCACATCTAGTTCTATGCTTCCGGGTTGATAACAGCAGCATATGTTTGTATCCAAGACTTCGTTTTGTAGCATTCTCCAGCTAGGCGGTCATAGGGTAAACCAATGGAGTCGGCGGCGAGTAAAGCGTGTCCACAGGGGATTCGATATTTCTGGAAAACCTGGCAATTGCATATTCGCTTGTCGAGGACGATTAGGTTGTTGGACCCAAAAATTCCCTGAATTTGGAAGCTCCACTGGGAAATTGGATTGATTTTGCTTCCTTTGATATTACCCATATTTGCTGTTACGACTTTGTCTACTTCTGGGGAGAGGAGTCCTTTGTACGTGTTTGATTTTTTCCGCCTAGAGGCAAACCACCTGGTCATCATGCGCTGAATGAACATTAGGAGTTCGACCACTGGTGACGATCTCTCTTTTTTTCAATGCCTTATTGAGCTGCCTCTGCAATGTTGCTTGTCATCATATTGTAGCGTTGTCCGCTGAAGTAAGCCCTAGACCAGCGGGATACTTTCGCTGCTGTTAGGTACTGAGCGCAAGCGGGGTTTGTGGATTGGATTGTGTTGAATATTTCCGGGAAACCACCAATGCGGAAAGAGAATGCGGCTTGCCCAACGAGTCTGGAGAGACCTTTGTTTTTGAAACGGGAATTAACATTCCTCATCAAGTGGACAATGCATGCTCTATGGTGCGATCTGGGGTACGCTACCTTGATACCCTTGAATATGGATGGATGTCTGTCGGAGATTATGGTCAGGTTGGGGCTGTCGGCGATGATAGTGGACAGTTTCTGGAGAAACCACTTCGACGATTTGTGGTTCTCGCTGTCTACCACAGCGAACGCTAAAGGGAAAACCTGAAAGTTTGCGTCTTGTCCGCTGGCTGTTAAGAGAACTCCCTTGAACTTGCCAGTGAGATGTAACCTGCCTGAAACCTTGAATTGAGGCACCAAAAGCGAGGAAGCAGTAGAGGAATCTTTGCATACCTTGGTCATCTGTTTCTGAAATGATGTCGGAGACTGTCCCCGGATTTGTAAGTTTGAGGCGGTAGAGATACGTTTCTAGGTTCAGGTAAGCGTCTTCCTCTCGTCCCCTTACATCCACAATTGCCTTCTCTTTCGCGCGGTAGCATTTCATATAGGAGGCTGAAATTCGGAGATCCTGAAGAACTAGTTGTTGCAGTTCCCCAACTTTAGGTCCACAAATGGGGTCGCCGTACCGGGATTTGTAGACAGCAGCAATAACCTTAGCGGTGGCGTTCTTCATGTAAGCACTTCTAGTCTCGACGCTGCAGATGTGGTCGAGCTTGGCAAAGGTGATTTCGTAGTATCCACAGTTCTTCAATTCAACTGCTCTTAACCTCCAATCATATTGGGTGTCCGCGCATGTGAGGATGAAGTAATGCTTTCTGGTAGTGGTGCGTTTGTAATGGAACTTGTTCTTAATGGCATAGATTTCTAGGGAGACTAGACAGTCTTCTTTGTTAGCGTAAAGCTTACCCAGCTGGATTTCGTCGTCCTCTTTGTCGATGTCGAGGTCGGGGATAGCATCAACTGCATACTGCATGTCGTCCATCAAAGGGGGTATGTCAAAATCCTCATCGTTAAAGTCAAACAGCGTCGTGGCGCGGGGCGGTGGTGGTTGGCCAGATTGTGGAGACCCCTCGACAGTTGGACCGGATGAGTGTCCATGTGGATTGGTTGAAGACCCGAGCGAGTAGCGGTTTGATGTCTCGGTAGTTGGACCGGATGAGTGTCCATGTGGATTGGTTCCAGACCCAGCCGAGTAGCGGTTTGATGTCTTGGCAGTTGGACGGGAAGACTGTCCACGTGGATTGGTAGAAGACCCGGCCGAGAAGCGTTTTGATGTGGTCTTATCCACGTGGATGATTGAGGACTGTGTGGGGTGGTGGGTGTCCATGTGGATGAGCTGATGTGCCTGCAGGAGGGTTGCTATGTGAACGGGGAGTGTGGCCGGAGCTGTGTGAGTGTTTAGGGGTACCCTCCATCTTTGGGTACATTGTGGGATCCACGCCGCTAACAACGACGTGGTCGAAAGCGTCGTTTATGGTGCACCTGATGACCTTGGTTGGTGTTATCTGCGGACCGTTGAAATTGCACATTATCTCCGCTGCGTTCGAACCCCTGTATTCGTCTTCTAGTAGTGGACCCCAGAAGTCATGGTCGTATCCACGTAGTCGGACTTCATTGTCGTCGACTTCCCTAACCATGTCGTCATCGGAAGGGTTTTCATCATCCACGTCGCTGAGCCACGTACCTTTTGCGTGTCTGGTTTGGCTCCGAATCCTTTTTTCTTCTAGATCGACATGATTTAGGATTTCAGAGTCGTCTAGGATGAAAGGCTGCGACTTGGAACCCGCTGTAGATGCGCAGCCGGCAGTTGTGGTGTCGTCAAGAATAGACGAAGTGTCCTGCTTAGGTTGCTGGACAGGTCTGGTGAAACCAAATGATTGATCCTGGCCGTCGGNGGGAAGTAGACGAACAAGTTCATGGTCTTGTATATCTGAAAGTGTCTGAAGAAAAACCCAATCTCGGCTTCGTTGGTAATAAGCACGAGAGGTGTGGTCAGTCCGGAAGCCAACTCTCTAGTGTTAGGAGGCCAATAACTCAATGAAACTGCTTTGGAGTCATGGTCATCACCAAAAAATGTTTCAAGTACGGTCTTCTTTAGTTCATCCATTGTATAGGAAGTGGATATTCGAACGACTCGGGACATAAGGACTTTGTCGACGATAAAATCCCAATTGCCGATGGGGGACCGGCGCCATTCGCCCGGAATGACCAGTGCGTCACCACTCATGGTATTCTGTTCAGTAATGTCGACGAAAATGGAGAAGGGGATGTGAGGAAGAAGGTATAAACCTAAGCCAAATCGTAACATAAACACAGCAAAACGGATCTGTAAGAAAAAAAAAAAAGAATGTTACCTCAGGCGGTGTAGAACGGTCTGTGTTGGAAGTTGCGGAACAGATCTGTGTGTGGTTTCCTCAAGAATTACAGTAAATCGCAGAGGATCTGTGTAAAGTTGGTGACACGAATACCAAGATATCTGCTGAAATGATCTGGTCCGTGGATTGCGTTTTCATTTATGAAGAAACATATATCTACGGCTGAGTTTAAAGGTGTATCCAATCAACATATAACTGGATGTGGAGTGCTGTGTTTAGAAGATGTAGACAGTCCGGTTCATTTACCTTTAGTAAGTCTCATGTGTCAGAGGGGTAGAAATGGAAAGAAAATCTCACATTTTCTTTGCTTTCGTCGAGCAGAGGAAACAGAAGTTACCATCATTTTATAAGTTACCAAATGTGTTAACTTAAAGTCAATAAGTTACTCACCAAGTAATTATCTCTCAGGTTAATAGCTAGGGATATCTATGTGCATGTGAGATTGTAATTATGATTTCGTATATATGTAGTTATCGCCTGTAAAGAGAGCAATCCAAAGTGAAAGGGAAAAACTAGCTTGTGTGTTTTCTTTCTTCTGTCACCGGAATAATTAAATCCAAGTTCTGTTTGTGCGATTTTCATATCACCGTCTGCCAATCATATTACATATATTGATTTCTACTTTTGAAGTTTTGTTGTCTTTAACATCATCACTTCCTCGCAGCCGTAGAAACCAAGTTGTTTCTCTCTCCATTTTTAAGCTTCTCGTTCTCTTCTCCAATTTCTGTCGTTAATATCCAACCGTAATTGACAATTGTAGATGGTGTCTTCCCGATTAGTAGACTCTCCTCCTCCATCTCCGAGTCCCGACACTGTTGAACATCCGCCGAGATTGTTCGCCGCCGGCAAAGAACCGAAAGGAAATAGGGTTACAGCGTACAAAAATTCTAGGTATATTCCAACTATTTTAAACGCCCTTACTGTATATGAGATCGAGTTCCTACAAAACTCTCCATTTGGGAAGTTCATCTCACTGTTTGAAGAACCAACCTTCTATGGGAGACTTGGGTGTTTCTTAATGTCTAGACAGTTGAAGACTAGGAAGAAGCATGAAACGTGGTTTTTGTTTGCCAGTGTTTCCGTTAGGTTTTCTCTGCGAGAATTTGCTATTGTCACCGGACTTCCATACGGGAAATACCCAAAGAAATCAAAGAAAGGATGTGAGATAATATTTTCGAGAAACCATATTGGCCTTCTCTCTTTGGTTTTTGTTTGCCGGTGTTCCCATTAGGTTTTCTCTCCGAGAATTTGTTATTGTCACTGGACTTCCATGCGTGAAATACCCAAAGAAATCAAAGAAGAGAATGTGAAATAATAATTTTGAAAAACCATATTGGCCTTCACTCTTTGGAAAATTGGAGTTTGTAACTGTTCTTTCTGTTATCAAGATGTTAAAGAAGAGAACTGTTATGGACAGAGACACACAAATCAAGTTATAACGCCCCAACCCCCTACCGGTGAGCCACCCATCCCTTTATCGAGCTCATGGGCCCCACCCTTGTCTGACGGTCTGTTCGTTATTTTTAGGAGGCTGGAAAGTCATGATATACTATCCGCACAATTACCACGTGACTGTTCCCCGTGTTTTTTCCTAACTCAGACGGTACCGCGAATGACTTCCCAGTAGGTCACACATCATTCCACTACTCCAGCTCAAGCACTGTTAACCTTTGAGTTCTTTCTAGATGGTTAACCGAAAAGGTAACTGCACTTTGGTGACACAGGTAGCCAAATAAATTCTATTATCCTCTCCCACATATGTTTCTATATATACCAGATATCGGGATGTTACAATTCACCCCCACTCAGAGTACAACGTCCTCGTTGCACACCACAACCAGTCCCAGATAGCCTCACATGTCAGCATTGGGACGACTAACCAGCTCTAATACCACTTATAATGCCCCAAGTGTCCCTACCGGTAAGCCACTTATCCCTTTATCGGGCTCATGGGCCCCACCCTTGTCTGACGGTCGATGCGTTATTTTTTTGGGGCTCGAAAGTCATGATATACTATCCCCGCAATCACCACATGACTGTTACCAATGTTCTTTCCTAACTCACACGGTACCACATATGACTTCCCGGTAGGTCACCCATCCTTCCACTAGCCCAAACATGTTTAACCCTGGAGTTCTTTATGTATGGTTAACCGAAAAGGTAAGTGCACTTTGGTGACATAGGTAGTCAAATCAATTTTATTATCCTATGTCTGCATATATACCAGAAATCGAGATGTTACACAAGTATGCCTGTCTCGCCCTCATTTTGTTGGTGTTGTTGCCAAGCTATCATTACCCGAAATTTTCAAAGGACCACACGGAGCTTATTAAAGATTTAGATGAATTTTTTTGCTTATCCTTGGTCTATCGTTTGATATGCTAATGAATAGTATGAAGGAGCGCAACGAGATCTCCTTATCGCAGGATACAGTTTCAGTTCCTGGATTTGGGTTGCTTATTCAGTTAATACTGACAGCAGCTATTCCTGCTCTTACCAAAGTTGTTGATGAGAAGACCAAAGAGTCGTCCGGCTTGGATGATGAAGAAGAGGATGCGGATGAAGTAGGGCATGGTTCGCTTGTCACAATAAGTCTCCATCTCGGCCATGCTAGGGAATTGGACACCAAGGCAGTTGTACGTGTGCATCTCCCCTTACTGAATTAGTATTCGTATTGTACATACGTTAACCGTTGGTTTATGAAGATATATGAGTTCATAAAATATATTTGGATACTTATTGTTAGTTCCTTGTTGGTTGTGGACACAATGTACAACTATTTCATATATATAACGAATACATTGTTTATGTGGCTACACTAAATGGTAATCTCGTAAATATTAGAAGTAAAGGTTCCTTCTTCTGTTACTCGCTATCAAATTCCGTGTATTAACTGTTTATGTGCTTGTGACTTTTGCAGACTCCAGTGCAGTCTATCATTGAAGAAGAAGTAGATGATGCTGCACTTGGTTGATCTGATGAAGAAGATGACCCAAAAGTAGAGACTTTGTTAGACCTCATTAAGACCGGGCATAGTTTCAAAAAAGAAATGTTTAAAGATGTTGCTACGAAAGACGAGTTCATCGCATGCGTGAAGAGGCTAAGGCAAAGAAGCTATTGGAGGAGCAACAAGTGAAGCGTAAGAAGAAGCCAAGTGCTTCAGTTTCTTTTGAACCACCTGTTTATGCAACTGAAGTTGCGTCTGTTGTTGTTGAGGAGATGAAAGGGGAGTTCTTCAAGTTTGGGAGAAGCTCAAGAACTGTATTTTGTCTGCATTACAGCTGAAATTTGCATTTCAGCAGTTCAAATGCAGCATGCAGAAAGACATCTCAAAACAGATCAACACTACGCAGTCAACAATTATCATGACGCTGAAGACATTCATTGTAGATACTATTAAGCAAGTTAATCACCCGACAAATGAAGGCACTCAAACCCCAGTGTAATCAATCGTGTGACGAACCTGGACATGTCGTCCATCCTGACTCTTCAAGTCCGGGAGGAGAAAGGAATGGACCTGAAAATGACCATCACGATAACAATCACATTTCGAACAAAAAAAAATGGAGTGAGTATGTCGTAAATTTATTTTCCATAGTATTAGCTGCCCTTATATTGAATTGAAGTTAACAATAAAGACTCATTACGGATTATTACAGCCTCTTTCTTTGATGCCTTCATCCCCTCCTGCCGTGACGAGAGACAAAGATAATGGTGATGTTCATGATTTTTCCGGCAACCCTGAGGTGGTGGGCTACAATGTATCTGCAGATAGGGAAGACAACGAGCTTGAGGTAAATTTTAAAAAATCTTTATTTGTCCTCACCATGTATGGTTACTTCAAATATTGATTCTTATTAACGACATTTGCCGTATAGCCCGCTTGTTTACTGATTATGATTACGCTTACCTTTCAGATCAATTTGATAAGCTCATCCTTCTCTCTCCAAATAACGCAACCCGAACGTGAAGTTGCACTTGAGGAAAACACTGGTTAGTTGTTGAGGAACGTTGCTGGGGGCATCCATGAAACTGAACTACTGGCAGGAGGTGCTGATGAGATTTTAGAGGTAACTCTTTCTGTTCTCGGTTTATTTACTATCAAATCAATCGCATTTACTATCACATGAGTGACAAATAAGGTTAGGATGTAAAACAATCTTCTCCTCTTACTAATAAATATATTTGAAACAAAAATTTACGACATCCAGGACAATTTTCAAATGCCATCCTTCTCAATTGGTATGACGCAAGAGGAACGAGATATTGCGCTACGGAAAGCGATGGTCGACTCTGCGGATGGAGATCTATATGGCCATGCGGTGATGACTACTACTAATGTATGAGTTAGTGTGTTCCATACTAGGGTAGCAGTGTACACTAAATAGTATACAAATATACATGACACTAGACTTGCATCATGATATATATACATATACGTTAGATTTGAGAGTTTGTAGATAGTTTTTGCAATGGCCTCTTTTTGTTTTGTTTAACTCATGAAGAGATGCAGGGTCAGAGGCGCTATCGCACCTACGAAACCACGAGGAATGTAATGACTTATGTTACGTAGAGTGTTGTGTAGACTAAGTAAACCATTATCCATCAAATTATAGGAATATAATGGTAAGTTAAACGGGTATCTCACGAATATATTTCATAATCATTTAGGTGGAGCAGGACATGGAAACACTTGTAACTAGTACGACTGCTGATGGCGATGAGGCGAATGCGTGTCGAAAAAGTAAAAGAGTGAGGACAATGCCTCCTGCACTTGTGGGAGGGTACAAGTGTGATAATCTGATTCCTCAGAAGGCGAGAGAAGCAAATATGTCTTCGAATGTACAAGGAGAAAATTTGGAGTTCAGTAAGAAGTTTGAGAAGCTATTGGTGCATAAACCATATCCCTTGTAAGAACAGTATACATGTAAAAGAAGTTGTGTTTTACTGAAAGTATATAATGTAATTAATGTTGTCTTAATTTTTTTGCAGTCCAATCAAAGCGGTGGGAGAGTTGGTATCTGCTAAAGAAATATGTGACATTGGTGAGAGGAAATCATATATTCAGGATAAGGTACGTCTTGATGGATGGTGTGCTGTTAAATATAACAGCTAATATGTTAAATATACGTATCTCTAATACATTATACATTCTTCTCTACAGATGGTTGATGTCCTTATGCGATATACCAGACTTTTGTTCACAGGATCTGCTGTGTCTGCTGATTTCTTCTACTCGAAATTTGTCCCACTGCGTGCCAATAACTATTCAAACTTCTCCAAACTTCAGAGAAAAAGATCTTAATAAATTAAACTTCAGATCAAATAAAAAGTATCAAGATCTACTGTTTTATAATTATATTTGGAATAAAATGTCAAACAAATATGATAGTATAGTGGTTGTGGCCTTTTTAATGAGTTTAGTAATTGCAGTTCGAATTTCATAGATGAAATTGTGGTAGTTTTCTGTTTTTCTTTATTACAAGGGTATAATTGTCATTTACTCGCAGAAAATGACATGTGTCGCATAGAGGGAGAGAAAGTTGGCTAATTATATATAAGATTTAACTTTTTGCTGGTTTTGGTTGGTTTACAGAATTGAATATTCTGGTTGGTCTGAATTAAATTTTCTCACAAAGCCAAGTTGACCATTCTTTTCTGATTTTCTTTTTCTTTTAGAATGAATGTTAATATAATCATTTTGTGTTGGAGATGGATAGTTAGATTATTGAGTGACAGTTAGAATATTTTACTTGTACAAAAGGATATTTGAGATTAGAGCCCCTTGATCTTTGATATCCTATGAATCGTTTATTTATTTTCATTAATGGTTTCTATAATAATGGTTCCACTACGTGATTTGATGTGGTTAGTTCTAAAATCAAGCTGGAAAACCATAGTCATAAGTCATCCGTCTCCTTCATCAAAGATGTCGGTCAATCAGTCACCACTAAGCAATTTTTCACCTCCTTCAAACTATCTATTCATGAATCAGTTTGCCATGGGTTTTCTTTTTTGGGTTTTAATTTTTTTTTAATTGGATTTTCGAATGATTTTCTGGCTTTTGTTTTTTTCGGGTTTTGTTTTTTCTTACTGTGATCTAATTTTTCGAGGTGATATTTTCTCTTATCTTAATTCAGCTTTGCGCATTAATGTATCAAGGAATTCTTGATAAATTTGATTTTGCTCACCGGCATTTAATTTGATTCTAAATGTTAAAGCATTAATGTTGAGCACAATACTTCCATAGTTGCTTTTTCTCATTGAGATGTTATCCATATATTGTTCTTGATTTTTTGTCTGCATGGAAAGAATCAAGTTGTCATGTTTTTTGAAAATCTAACCATAATATTCTAAAAGATGTATAGTATCAAAAGACTATATAGGTGATTATGTTTTTGTCAGATTGAAATGCTTATACCAGTTATGTTTTTATTGTCTCTCACGTATAATTTCTAACCAAAACCAAAAACCATAAAGAAAATAAAATTAAAAGTCAAATTTTGGTCCTTAGCAGCTTGATGATTGCTTTACTATTGGATTTGTATTATTTTAATAAACATAAACAAAATTTTTGTTCTGGTAGAAGCTACATAGATATTATAGTTTGTTGAAAAAAATCAAAATCAATTCCTAGTCTTTTGTGTGTTTTAGTAATTTTGTTAATATAATAAATACAAAAACCAAATTTATGGAAAGTGCTTATTAAAAGTGTTGATTTTGCTCACTGGCATTCAATTTGATTATAAATGTTAAAAGCATTGATGTTGAGCATAATACTTCTATAGTTGCTTTTACTCATTGATATGTTATCGATATATTGTTTTTTGCTTTTTGGCTGCTTTGCAAGAATCAAGTTGTCAGTTTTTTTTTATTCTCACCATAAGATTCTAAGAATGTATAATATCAAAAGGCGATTATGTTGTTGTCAGATTGAAATGCTTACATCAATATGTTTTTTTTGTCTCTCACGTATAATTTCTTACCAAAACCAAAAACCAAAAAGAAAATAAAGCTAAAAGTCAAATTTTGGTTCTTAGTAACTTGATTATTGCATTATTATTGGATTTGTATTATTTTAATAAACAAAAACTAAATTGTTGATTTGGTAGAAACTTCACATGTATTATATTTTATTGAGAAAATCATAATCAATTCCTAGTCTTTTGTGTGTTTTAGTAATTTTGTTAATATACTAAAGGGGATACAAAAACCAAAGATTGCTTATTAATTTAAATTTTGACTCTTTGTGTATATATTATTTTTCTTAAAATTTTTGTGTTTTAATAACTTTGCATATATGTTTTTCTCTTAATGTATTCTTTAACTCTTTGTTTTCTTTTTGTTTAGAGATGGATTTTTCTATCCCAAAATCCTAATAATGTTTATATGGATAAAGGAGCAGTTGTTAGTTGAGGCAAATGAAAGATTGTTTGTATACTATGTGGGGAACAATTTTTTGTTTTAATTGATTAGTTGTTATAATAGTTATTCAGTATATATTTGATTTTTATGGCTAATATATATTATTAATATAGTTGTTTGTTGTATGAATTTTTTTTTTTGTTGATGTTAGAAAACTGTAGTAGTATGTAAGATTATATATTGTGTTGATTGGTGTTTGAATAATTGTATTATTAGTGTATATTTTGTGTTTGTTTAGTAGGTTAAAAGTTATAAATAGGTTTAAATTTGCCGATTGTATATGTTTCTAACTATTTAGTGAAAGACTTTTTTTTTAGTTGAATAACATTTTTAATTATGAAATATATTCTAAATTATATAATTGAATTGACATATGTTTAATTTTCACCAAAATATAGAACTAAAACGAATAAATATTTTTTAACTATTTGCATTAAAATTGTTCAAATCGTTAAAGTCCTAGAATTTTTATAATTTATACAAATGATAGTTACCCTAATAAATATTTTAATTGAATATAATAAAACAATTTCTGTATAGTCAAATTTTAATTTAAAATATGAAAATAATTTTAATCATCTTTTCATTTTTTCAATCTTAATTAACATATGATAAATGATATTTTGTGTTGGTTTATATCAAAACGTAAGTCCCTTAACCATTTGGACTTAAATTTAGATTATGTTCTTTTCATGATATTTCTCTCAAACCTGTATTTAATTACAATAAGCAACAAAGTTCAATTTAATTATAACCTAAAACGATTACCAAAATATTTCCAAGGATTTAAAAACTATGTCAATTTTTTATGATTCAATATTTTAGTATTTTTAGTATGCATGCAATAGAAAAATGTACATTGACAAAAAAAAAATTTGTTTATTAAGTAGACAGATTTGAGCTCTTATTTGATTAAGTTGGATTTGATAAAAAAAAGCTCAAGAAGATATGGCGGGTCTTAACAAACCCAACTAACTGATAAATAGACCGACAAAAGATGAAGAGTCAAAAGAGAACATATTCTCGGCTTAAGTTCTCTCAAGGTCTCCACTAAAGTTCTCTCTCTGCGATCAAGTTCTCTCTCTCTCTGATCAGTCATCTGCGAGATCGGTAAGTAAATCCTCTGTATATCATGTTTTGATTTCGGTAAATCACTCAAATTATGAGTCATGCAATCCGATTATATTGTATCCTCTCTCATACACCTTTCTTAAATTCCGAGGAAAGAGAGAACTTGAATCATTCAACATATTGCATGCATAATCGAAGCTCTGTTAATGAGTTTGGGGGCTTCCGGGATTTGTAAGGTTAATATTTTTTTTATAATAGATTAATACCAGCACATTTGTGAACCATGCTCGGCTCAACATTTGTATCCCTATGATTTGATTATCATTCTTCTTCTCAAGGCCATGTAAATGAGTTTATAAAAAAATTGATAAACGGTCGTTTAATTTCCAGGAGAAGGCTGCTCGTCTTTCTCCTGCTGACGAAATCCGAACTGTGCTTAACAGTAATGTTAGCAGAATGCTTTCCACTTTTTCTCAGGTGAGCATTTAGTTTTTTTTTTTCTTCTATGAACATGGTTTCTCATAAAGCAAACCAATGGTGTATATATTGAGATTCTAATTATCGATGCAGAATTATGTACTTAATATATAAGCCACCTTATGTATATTTCTCTCAGTTACTGTGATTTGGATGTGGTGCAGAAGCATGAGGGTTATCCTTCTCGGTCAATGGTTAATTTTGCATGTGATGCTGATGGTTTGTTGTTTATTTAAGCATATCAGATCATTCATCTCTGTTTTGCTGCAATTTGAAGCTCTTTGAGCCATAGTTTGTATACTAAAAATGTATTGATTAGCTATTCATCCAAACAATTTTCTTCTCACTGCAGGATCTGTTAGCTAATCCAAAATGCTCACTACTGATTGCTAGAGACCCAGAGGATAGGACCGCCTTGAGGATCACCTTACATGGTGATGCAGTTTTGGTATGTGTTTCTCGTTGTTGCTTTATAGTTTATACACATTCACATCTAAACTCAATGCTTCAATATTTTCTATATGTATTACGTAGATTTTTGACAAAGATCAAGCGGCTATTCAATCTGCCTATCTAGCCAAGCATCCCAATGCTTTCTGGGTAAACATCATTTCTTGTAATGTCCAGCAATTAAAGAACTTAAGAACAATGTATTGTGATATGTATATATTGAGATGTAAAAAACTCAAGTTGTTGTAAAAAGATGTTGAAGAGATGTCTGACGAAACTAGGGTTTTGGGAGCAGGCAATCGAGATGCGACTATGGTTGATGTGGGAGAGAAGTTAAGGCCGCCGGGAGATCCGCCTGTTGGGGGGGGGGGGGGTTTCNGGTAGCAGGGTCGGGAGCTGGGGGTATGCCGACGCCGGAGAGCCTCTTGGATGTTTCATACATGGCAGCGAGACTCCGAGTGTAGTTCCCTAATGGGGAGGATGGAGAACCGGATATTACGATTGATACTGATGTTCTGGAGGCAATGAACAGGATGTCGAAACAGTGCATGTTTGTGAAAGTGCTGGGAAGGAATGTAGCCATATCGACCTTGAGCAGGAAGTTATGAGAGTTATGGAAGCCAAAGGGTGAGATACATGTGTTAGATCTACCTAGGCAATTCTTCATGATCCGATTTGAAAGGGAGGAAGAGTATATAGCGGCTCTGTCGGGAGGACCATGGAGGGCTTTTGGAAGTTATTTGGTTGTGCGAGCTTGGTCACCGGATTTCGATCCCTTAAGGGATGAGATTGTAACAACACCGGTCTGGGTCCGACTGACAAATATCCCGGTGAACCTCTACCACAGATCCATACTGATGGGAATAGCTAAGGGACTTGGGAAACCAGTTCGTGTGGATTCTACTACTCTAAACTTTGAAAGAGCCCGCTTTACACGAGTTTGCGTTGAAGTAAATTTGGCTAAACCTCTGAAAGGGACGGTTCTTATTAATGGTGAGCGATACTTTGTAGCTTATGAAGGGCTCCAAGATATCTGTTCTAAGTGTGGAGTCTACGGTCATTTGATCCATGGATGTCCGAGTATTATTGCGGAACGTATGGCGAATCGAGAAAAGCAAACGGATGCTCCCTCGCCGAGTCAGAATACACCCAAACAGGGACCAGTTATGCAGAATGATGGATTTATTCAGGTTAGGGGATCACGGAGGAGCGTGCTTTCTCAGGTCCGCCAAGGCAGTAACAAGGTGGGGAAATCTAGCGGAGGAGCGAACCGGAATCCTGTGGAAATCCTGAGCATTAATGCCACCGTAAATCTAGCGAGAGCGAATAAATTTGGAAGTCTACAGATAGAGCATAATCGGGCAAGATCGGGAAAGGAGATTATCTCATGTGAGGAGAACAAGGAAAATCAGGATACGAATACTAACAGAAATAAGGGAAAAGGAATTATGCAGAATAAGGAAGTTGTTATATTTGGCGGGAAAGAGAATGTTGAGAACGCTCCAAAAATGGGAAATAAGGAGAAATGGACCGAGAATAAAAAAGCTGCTGATGGGCCAAAAGTAAAACCCAAACAGTTGAATAATAGGCCGACCAGAGTTCTTGCCTTTGGCCCAACTAAAGGGGAGATCAGTTTATCGAAGTCTGGAAAACGCCTGCGTGTGGAGTCTGTCGAGACAGGGAGACCAGGTGGGATTTTCAGAACTGGGGTTGAGAATGGTCGGGTTGCGAATCAGCCGTTGAGACTGCGGGATGAGGTTCTGGAGACTCCGGTGGTCAGTGAGAAAGGTGATAAGGTACATAATGAATCGGATATGCAGAAAAATATGCCGGACGACGGTATTATTGTGTCTCTTGCATAACTGGGTGCCCCGAGAATTCTTTTTAATCCTAAAGTTTTGAAGATGATGAAGTGTATTTTTTGGAATTGTCGGGGGGCAAATAAACCCAAATTTAGACGTTCTATTCGCTATATCTTGAAGAAATTTAACACTGATTTCCTAGCCTTATTTGAAACTCATGCTAGTGGGGATTCAGCAATGAAAATTTGTCAGAGTTTAGGTTTTGATAAATCCTTCCGAGTTGATGCGGTTGGGCAAAGTGGTGGTATCTGGCTTCTGTGGAGGGATCAGGCAGGGGAGCTCACCATATTGGAATCTTCGAATCAGTTTATCCATGCGAGAGTTGTGAGAGGGGCTGATGTTGTTCACCTAATCACGGTTTATGCGGCACCCACGGTGAACCGAAGGATTGGGTTGTGGGGACAATTAAAACGGGTGGTTAAGAATATAAGTGAACCGGTGATGATAGGGGGAGACTTTAATACTATCGTACGTTTGGACGAGAGATCCGGGGGCAATGGTCAGCTCTCCCTAGATTCCTTAGCTTTCGGTGAATGGATTAACGAACTCGCCTTGTTGGATATGAGGTTTAACGGAAATGTTTTCACTTGGAGAAGAGGGAAGGAAATAAGGAATCTAGTGGCTAAGTGTTTAGATAGAGTTCTTTGTTGTGCTCAGCTACGGATGCGATGGCAAGAAGCGATTGTAACTCATCTACCCTTCTTAGCCTCAGACCATGTTCCACTTTACGTCCATCTTGAGCCAACGAAAACAGGAAATCCAAGGAGAAGACCGTTTAGGTTTGAGGCCGCTTGGCTCAAGCACGACGGTTTTAAGGAGCTTCTGAAGGCGTCTTGGATAGAGAGATGAGAACTCCTGATGCTCTTATTGCCCTGAAATTTAAGTTGAAGAAATGGAATAAAGAAATTTTTGGGGATGTGAATAAGCGTAAGGAAGAACTTATGTGGGAGATCAAAAGTGTACAGGAGGAATTAGAGAGTAATCCATCCGATGATCTGTTGAATAGAGAAGCTGTGTTACAGAAAGAGTTTGATATAGTGTTGGAACAAGAAGAGGTACTGTGGTACCAAAAGTCTCGGGAAAAATGGATAGTACCTGGGGATAGAAACACGAAGTATTATCATATGAGCACAGTGGTACGAAGGAAAAGGAACAGAATAAAGAGATTAAAAATGATGATGGGAGATGGATAGAGAATTCGGACGAGTTGGAGAAATTAGCTGTTGATTACTACAAACGTCTTTATTCAACTGAGGATATTGAGTTAGATACAGAGAAGCTACCACAACAGGGGTTTGCTGAACTTACAAGAGAGGATAAGGCGATGTTGCAGAAAACGTTTACTGCAGGGGATGTTGAGGCTTCTGTTCGTTCTATGGGAAATTTTAAATCGCCTGGACCAGATGGCTTTCAACCAGTCTTCTATCAGGATTCATGGGAGGTCGTGGGAGAATCAGTGGCGCAATTCGTGCTGAAGTTCTTTGAGTCGGGGGAGCTTCTGGAAGGTACTAACGATGCAATGGTGGTGCTGATTGCGAAAGTGTTACAACCAGAGAAGATAATGCAGTTTCGTCCGATAAGCTTATGCAATGTATTGTTCAAGACTATAACCAAGGCGATGGTACTGCGCTTAAAGACACTCATGTCTAAGCTTATTGGTCCATCCCAAGCTAGTTTTATACCTGGCCGTCTTAGTACTGACAATATTGTCATTGTTCAAGAAGCGGTTCACTCAATGAGAAGGAAGCAAGGGCGGAGAGGTTGGATGCTGCTAAAGTTAGATCTTGAGAATGCCTATGATCGCATTCGGTGGGATTTCTTAGAGGATACGCTCAACGTTGTGGGACTACCGGAGATGTGGGTCAAGTGGATTATGAAGTGTGTGATTAATCCGGAAATGAGCATTTTGTGGAATGGTGAATGAACAGATTCCTTTATACCTCAACGTGGCCTTCGACAGGGAGACCCTCTGTCTCCATACTTGTTTGTGCTATGTTTGGAGAGATTATGTCATCAGATAGAATTCTCGGTTGCGAAAAAGGAGTAGAAACCAATCAAAATTTCTAGAGGTGGACCAGCTATTTCTCATATCTGTTTTGCGGATGATCTAATTTTATTAGCTGAAGCCTCAATTTCGCAGATTAAAGTGATTCGCAAAGTCCTTGAGGGGTTCTGTGCCGCGTCGGGTCAGAAAGTGAGCTTGGAGAAGTCTCGAATTTTTTCTCCAATAATGTTCATCGAGATATGGTAACAGCTATAAGCAACGAGAGTGGGATAAGAGGAACTAAAGAACTAGGAAAATATATGGGGATGCCTGTTCTGCATAAAAGAATCAACAAGGAGACTTTTGGGGATGTGATTGAGAAGGTCTCCTCTAAGCTCGCTGGTTGGAAAGGGAGATTCTTAAGTTTAGCGGGCCGGATTATGCTGACTAAGTCAGTCCTTGCCTCTGTGCCAGTGCACACGATGACTACTATCGTTCTCCCGATTTCAACCTTAGAGCAGCTTGACAAGATTTCTCGTTCGTTTGTATCGGGGAGCAGTGAGGGAAACAGATAGCAACATCTTATCTCCTGGAAGAAAATTTGCAAACCGAAGCGAGAGGGGGACTTGGTATACGTTTAGCGAAAGAAACGAATGTGGCTCTGGTAGCTAAACTGGAATGGCGTTTGTTAAACGAAAAGGATGCCTTATGGGCTAAAATTTTGCGGAAAAAATTCAGAGTGGGAGGTATTCATGATGCATCGTGGCTGATAAACCCAGGTACTTGTTCGCCTATCTGGAGAAGTTTGATACAGGGGATCCGAGAGGTTGTGATACCGGGTATGTCGTGGGTGATCGAAGATGGGAGACGTATTAGATTTTGGGAGGATCGTTGGCTCTTAAACGTACCTTTAGCAGATCTGAGCCAGGTTGCGGTACCAGAGGGGATGTTAGGAGCGAGAGTTCGTGATCTTTGGCAGAATAGACTGGGTTACCTTACGGGTGTGATTGAGCCGTATATGTCCATGCCTAATCGTCTACAACTGAGTTATGTAGTTATCGACGACGTTACAGGTGCACGGGATAGGATCTCCTGGGGAGAGAGTGGTGATGGGGTTTTTTCAGTTAAGTCCGCCGATGTCTTCTAACCAGAGACGGTGAGCCGAGACCAAACATGGAAGAGTTGTATAATAAAGTTTGGAGAGTTGTGGCACCAGAGAGAACCCGTGTGTTTCTTTGGTTGGTTATGCATAATGCCATTATAACGAATATGGAACGCAAACGGAGACACTTAAGTGAGAATGGAATTTGTCAGTTATGTAAGAGTGGCGAGGAGACTATACTCCATGTTCTTCGAGATTGTCCAGCATCGAGAGGGATTTGGACGCGAATTGTTTCTCCACATAAACAGGGTTCGAGTTACCGATGCTGCAATGGCTAAATGAGAATCTTGCGAAGAATGGTACAGGGATGGGAAGTAATTGGCCGACCCTTTTCGTGATAACAATTTGGTGGTGCTGGAAATGGAGATGTGCTTATGTGTTTGATGCAGGGGGAAGTTGTCGGGACAGAGTAAAATTTGTCAAAGATATGGCTCAGTAAGTGATTAAAGCGAATGATAACGTGCGGACTTGCACGATGGCGGGGGAAACAGTAGAAAAGCAGATTTCGTGGAACAGGCCTGAGACAGGATGGTTTAAACTTAACTCGGATGGTGCATCAAGAGGAAACCCTGGACTAGCTAATGCAGGGGGAGTTGTACGAGATGCAGCTGGGATTTGGTGTGGTGGATTTACGTTGAATATTGCGATCTATTCAGCGGAATTGGCAGATCTGTGGGGAGTATATTACAGATTGTGTACTGCGTGGGATCGTGGCATTCACAGATTGGTAGTGGAAGTGGATTCTGAGAAGGTGGTGACTTTTCTTCGGATAGGGATTGTTGATTCACATCCTGTATCCTTCCTAGTATGTTTGTGCTATGGCTTGATCGCGAGAGACTGGATAGTCAAAATAACTCATGTGTTTAGGGAAGCTAATTATCTGGCAGATGGATTAGCTAACCTTGCGTTTTCGTTACCTGTAGGTTTGCATTTGTTTGCTTCTATTCCTGAGGCTGTTATTTCTTTATGGACAAGTGATTTTGAAAGCCGACAATTTGCTCGGCAGATTCTTTTGTAATCTTTTGATTATTAATAAAATAACGGGGGCACTAACCCGACCTTTTAACCCAAAAAAATGGTGTATATATTGAGATTCTAATTATCGATGCAGAATTATGTACTTAATATATAAGCCACCTTGTGTATATTTCTCTCAGTTACTGTAATTTGGATGTGGTGCTGAAGCATGAGGGTTATCCTTCTGGGTCAATGGTTGATTTTGCATGTGATGCTGATGGTTTGTTGTTTATTTAAGCATATCAGATCATTCATCTCTGTTTTGCTGCAATTTGAAGCTCTTTGAGCCATAGTTTGTATACTAAAAATGTATTGATTAGCTATTCATCCAAAGAATTTTCTTCTCACTGCAGGATCTGTTAGCTAATCCAAATCCTCACTACTGATTGCTAGAGACCCAGAGGATAGGACTGCCTTGAGGATCACCTTACATGGTGATGCAGTTTTGGTATGTGTTTCTCGTTGTTGCTTTATAGTTTATACACATTCACATCTAAACTCAATGCTTCAATATTTTCTATATGTATTACGTAGATTTTTGACAAAGATCAAGCGGCTGTTCAATCTGCCTATCTAGCCTAGCATCCCAATGCTTTCTGGGTAAACATCATTTCTTGTAATGTCCAGCAATTAAAGAACTTAAGAACAATGTATTCTGACATGTTGATAAGTCAATATGACATCCCAATGTACAAATCCCAAATAGTTATTCCATATATTAAGCCTTAAAAATCCAGTACCAGCTGTAATAAAATTAGATAGTGGAAATAAAGTTATGTACCATAAAGTCGAGCTAAAGTATTCACTATGAGATTAGTTATGTAATAGACAATGTAGATTAACCTTTTTTACTTGTCTTATAATTGACACAAAGACTGTACAAAAACAAAATCTAAGGGACTATACCTTCTGAACTTGGAAATCCGAAGAATCTCATCCAAACTAATTCCTACGTCTTTGGGGAAATTGAAGTCTCTGGTCTTTCTGTAAGTTGTTCTAAAATTATTAGGACACACCTAAAAGCATAACTATTTATATTGGTTTGAGAACTGCAAATTATATGCTGAGTAAAGGAACTAATTGAATTCATTCTTGAACTGCAAATTATATTGCTTGTATCTTGCATTAAATCAAAGAAAGTCAGCAAAACATGAACCTCATGTATTTTGGTACCCTATGAATGAAAAACCAAAAATGAAATTAGGAGTTAGATAGTTTAGATATAAGAAGAATGAATCTAAATTGCGGGTAAAATACACACCTCTTGATCTGATAAAACCATTTCGAGTGTTTCCCATGGTGTTTCTAGGTTTGATGTTATTCAACAGAGTGATTGGAAGAAGTGGAGCCATTTTCACCTTTGGATGAGAGAAATTGTGAGGTGATTAGGTTTTATGGAATATCTATATATATACTATCAAAATAATCAGCCCTAGAATATTCGGTTAGGTTAGTACTAAAATCAGGATTGTTTGATATATTTAGTTTGATACGGTATGTGAATTCGAAAAGATTTGAAATTTAAATTAAGTAGTCGGGTAGTTAGTATCTTTGATTATAAGTGTATTAATTAGTTTCCGGAAATTATAATTTGGATTTGGATAGAATTAATCTTAGGTTCGAATTAAATATTTAACACGATTTTTTGTGGTTAATATCTCTGGTTGAATATTTAATTTGGATATTTCATATATTCTGTGGAAGACTATAAGATTTATTTATCATAAATTTGCTAAGAACATGGACTCTTTATTGGCAATGTACTTGTCGATGCCAAATCTTGAATTTTATATATGGTTATTTTGTAAAATCTAATTTTTTCTATAATCAAGCCAACGATCACTTATGACAGGGTATATTCGATTAGAAGAATCCTAATTAGTATATTTGATTAGATGTGTATTAATTAGTTACCAAAATTTTTAGATGATTTAATATATATATATATATATATATATATATATATATGTTATGTGATTTATTATAATAAATAAAATATTGATTTGCTTAATAACCAACACATACGAATCTGCAATTGATTTATTTTGGTCCTGGTTTTCCAATCGATCTAATATAAGTGATTAGGGTCCGCGTCCTATATCTAAAAACATGGTCGGGTATTGTGAGAGGATTGGGTTAGACGAAAATGTAGTCCATTTTTTTTACCAGAGTAATTCCTGTAACCAAACATGATTAAGTCAAGGGATCAGTGGCAAAACTTGTAATTAGAATGTTTTTATAAGTATTTCAAAAAAGGTACCTCCAAAATAATAGTAGTAAGATAACCAAAAAATACTATTCAGACTCAAAATGTGTCTAAAAAATGAACTCATGGTTTTCAGTATAAGAACACTTCACAAGACTTAAGATAAATAGTGAAAGACGTTATCGTTAGTGTTATAAGAAGAATTTTGGATGTAAATCAGCGTCAGGAACTTCAAAACTCTTAAACCATATAAAAGTCTGTAAGGCGTACAACTGGGCGCAAGTACTCGTTACTCGCATATTACTCGCGACTCGCCCTGTACCCGCCTCGTCCGAACAAGTACTCGCCTCGCGCAAGTCGGGTAACAAGTCGAGAAATTCTATTACTCGCAAGTACGGGGCAAGTATCAAGTAACGTTTTTTTTTTCGATACTCGCCCCGTTCAAGCTTGCCTCGTCCTTTTTTTTGTATCAATTTTAATTTTAATGTTTGTTTTATTGTGATCAACTTTTTTTTTTATAGGAACAAAGGGAACTAAGAAGAAATAAAAGCTTGATGTTGTTTTTAAGTATTTCAAATTCTATTTTCAAGTATTTATGTTATTTTGGATGTTTTGAAACTTGGATAATTTGTATGCTGAGATTTTAACAAACTTGTTTAAGTATTTATTTTATTTTGTTCTAATATTTGGTTAATAAATTAGCAAGTCGCAAGGCAATACTTAATAAATTAGCAAGTCGTAAGGCAAGACTTAATAAATTAGCAAGTCGCAAGGCAAGGCAAGTAACTCGCAAGTCGACCAATTTCTGGCAAGTACTCGTGACAGCAAGTAATCGTCCGTCGCAAGGCAAGTAACAAGGAGATTTTCCTAAAAATTGAACGGGGCAAGGCGGGTCGCAAGTATACCGAAAAGTCCAGGTACCCGCCCCGCACCCAGACCTACAAGGCATGAAATGACGATCAATACAAATGTCAAGCTCATACTCTTATTAATTTTATGGAAATCTGAAGTCTGTCAAAGTATCAAAGACTATCTTCAGGAAAGCATCAAACAAGATGCTAGTGTTAGGAGAATTGCCACTTGCTTTCATTGAAAGCATGGCTTGAAATACTTCTGTAGTAATGTAAGCATTACTTTTTGAATTTGAAATTATTTGTGACTATAGGATTATATATAGTTTTGTTTATGTGCCACTCCAACTTGGTGAACATGTACCAATCCTACTCAAGAAGAACAACAACAACAACCTACATTGTTGGGATGTTTGTAAAAACAATTGGTTTCTATAATAACAAACATATGATTGTTGACAAAAAAAAAAACAGACATATGATTTTGTCAACCAACAAGTAATTTGCTATTTTCTTAGGTTTTTGTTAATATTTAAGTTAATATTGTAAATTGTAACTTGATTTTCATTTTCGATGCTAGAGGAAGCTGATCATAGAGTTTAAAAATGTCATATATCACAAATGTCAGACCATTACAATTGTTCTTCTAGATTGTTTAGCTGAGCGAGGTATAGAGGTGTTTTATATAAATGTTGATAATGCTACAACAAATTCATTAGCTCTGAAAACTTTTCTGATTTAGTTCTCACTCGGGTGTAGTGATGCATTATTTTTGTATGGAAACTTCATGCATATGAGATGTGGAACTCATATTATATTTGATTGTGAATGAAAGATTGGCTGAGATAGATGATAATGTGTGTGTGATAAAAAGAATGCAGTGTCATATGTCAGAATAATTCCACTAGGTTAAGATCATTTGAACTTGAGTTGAATCAGGACTGTTGAAAAAGGAGAGTTTGCCACTTGATGTGAAAACAAACTGGAATTCAACTTATATGTTGTTAATAAAAACAATTAATTTTAGATTAATGTTTTATAAGATGGAGGTTGAGGATAAATTTTACACTGATCACTTCTTGGAAGTTGACAAGGTGAAGAAAATCAAAAGGTTTGAATCTCCTACTATGACTGATTGCAATGTGGGTGGAGAATTTTTCAAAATTTCTTAGCATTTTCAACACTTCTACATTAATCATCTCTTTTTCCACTGTCTAAATTCACACTAGTGTCATAGTAAGATAATCGACATAACAAATAAGTTGAGATCTTTAAATCAGTATATATGAAGAAGTAGAGATAAAGGCTGAAGATATGTTGAGAAAATTTGAAAGTTACTCAAAATGGAACGAAAACATCAACAAGACGTCGATTACAACTACTATATTTGATCCTACAAAGAACTAAACTTTGTCAGTATATGTGTTTTAGTATATTTTATGGGAAAGATAATATCGAATGTAAGGTCTTCTGTGATTTAGTTAATTATGTTCTTTGCAGCTTGTTTAAAGAGTACATCAACAGATAAAGTAAAAGGAAAATAACTCAATCATCTCAGTGCCTTCTTCTGTTTTATTGCTTCACCATCTGGTCAGCTTCTTCGAATTTTGACTGGATTTGGGTGATATTTTCCACAAGTTACATATCTGGAACGTCAGAGAACATAAAAAGTATATAATAACTTCAAGGCGGACACAGAAGTGGGTACAATTTGAAGATCCAAAATGAACTTTTTTTTTCAGGATTCAGAGATTAGATGGAAAGAAAAACCTATCTTGTTTGAGGCAAGAGCAGCTTCAAATCTAGCCAATCACTTCTGCAAAATAACACATATGAATTGAGAGATGGTTTAGGAGTGTGGAAGGAATTTTTTTGTTCATGCCATTGTTAATCCCAAGTTTAGCAGTGATAACTTAAGAAAAACTAGAAGAAACTCAACTCAGAACAACAAAATACAAAAAAAAAAAGAATGAGAAATAGAACTTGAGCTTTGGTGGCTCTGTGAAAGAAGGGTTTCAATGTCTCCGGACGATGATGCGAATTTCGAGAGTTAGAGAGATCAAATCGCGAAGGCGAGCAATGAAGTCGGCGGAGGTGGCAAGAGAGATGGAATCGTGATGGAGAAGATGGAGTCGGCGGAGATGGCAAGATGTGTTTTCTTTTCCTTTAATTTGTCTTTTTTGTTCAATGAATATTAAAGGTTTTCGTAATAGACAGTGCAAAAGCCATTTTTCTAAGTGTTGGCGCTTAATGCAAAAATTAGGCGGATTAACTTGTTTTAAGTTACCGCTTATTGATTTTCTGGGCATAGCACTATTGTAATGCTATAAGTATATTATTCAAACTTCATTTGTTGTAGTGAGTCTACTAATACCCACATTTCCATAACTTTTCATAGCAGTCATGGAAATTATGCTATTATAATCTGCTATTAATATCTAAATCTGTTGTAGTGAGTCTACTAATTCATCATCATTTAGCACTCAAGACCAGAGATAACTGGAATTAATTGATGAATTTGTGTATAAATAAATAGTTGGTTCATGATCAAAGAGATGAATTGGAAATATACATAAAGGAACCAGAGAATCCTAATACTCTGTTAGGTGCTAAGTATGATGTTCCGTCTTATTGGAAACTCAATAGTGCCAAATATCCAACTTTAGGAGAAAATTCTCGGGATTTTTTTTCCATGCAAGTATCATCTATTGCATCGGAAAGTTTCTTTAGCACCCACAAGAGGATCCTGGAACCACATTGGAGTTGCTTAACTCACTCTATGGTTGAATTTCTGATGTGTACATAATTGTGGATGAAACAAAACTCTAATTTACTTCAAACAAGATTGGTCACGGCTGAAACAGCCTCAGGAACTAAGAATGCTTGATGGATGATGGATGGGTCGAAGGCTGGCCATACAGCTCTTTCCTTCGGTCCGGGTAGAGATGAACGATGAACGATGGGGGTAGAATGGATCCAAACTACTGGCCGTACAGCTCTTTCAGGATGGACGGTGGTTGATTCGGATGGGTGATGGGTGGATCGATGTCGCCACAAAACCTTGTGAAAGAGGCTTTGATGAGACAAGTCTCTCCTTAGCTAGAATCGCACTAACAAGAAGAAAACGAAGCAAGAGTTAGACTCTTAAGAAAACTCGGTTTTGTTTATTAATATTCTGAAAGATACAAGGCTGTGAGGGGACTTAGAGTCCAAACAGCTGGTGCCTTCGAGGGACTTTAAAGCAGATTACACTTAATGAAAATGAGAAATCAAAGCGATTCTAATTGGCGACATGCCTTAAAAACGAAAATCAAGGTAAAGGACAATAAAAACAAATCAAACACAAAAATGGTTAATCAACAATAGAAATGAATGAGAATCAGACTTACATTTGCTGATGATGAGTGATTGATGGCATTGAATTGATGATAACCGGTTGGAATTGAAGGAAGAAAACCGATTGATTGTTGACTTGACCTGAACCGCTTCTAGATGGCCGAGATGCTTAATATGGTAAGCGTTTTAGTCCAAGGTTCTTCATGTGTATTTTGTGGACCGTCCTTGTCTTCAGGTTGCTTGGGCCGGATCTCTTTATGAATGTTTGGCCGGGCCTTGAGTTGATCTTGATCTGGTCTGTGTAGCACATTGGGTTGGCTTGGGCCGGATTGGTCCTTCTTCTTGGTGATGCTCATTTGATGAAGCTTCTCCGCTAAGTCCGCAACCTCATGCTCAGCTATGAGACTCTCCACGGCTTGGTCAAACTCCTTTTGTAGAGCTCTTGTTCCGGATCTGGTCATGGGCCTTAATCGCATGGCCGGAATGGTCGGTAAGACCTTTGTTGGTTCGTCCGGGTTTGTGTCCGGATCCGGCTGGGTTCCTAGGCATACATCATCCTCTCCCCCTTGAAATGGTTCTGTCCTCAGAACTGATTCCCCTACATCAAATGGAATTAAGTCAGAAACATTGAAAGTTGAAGAAATCTTAAACTCACCGGGAAGATCTAGTTGATAGGCATTGTCGTTGATCTTCTTCAGGATTTGAAACGGTCCCATTCCTCTTGGTGCTAGCTTGTGCTTCCTTTGCTGCGGAAATCTGTCCGTCCTCATGTGCACCCAAACATAGTCTCCTGGTTCAAAGTGAACTTCCTTCCGAGTCTTGTCTACGTTAAGCTAGTACTTCTCGTTCCTCTTCTCCACGTTTTCCTTAACCTTCTCGTACAGCTTCCTTACAAGCTCAGACTTGGCTACTCCATCTTGGCTGATCTTTTCGTCTGGGGGCAAAGGGATCGGTGCTATGTCTAATGGTGTTTGCGGCCTGAATCCATACATAATCTCAAAAGGCAAAGCTTAGTAGTAGAGTGCATAGTACGGTTATAAGCGAATTCGACCAAAGGCAAACAATCCAACCAATTCCTTAAGTTGTTACCGACAGTGGCTCTTAAAAGAGTGCCTAGAGTGCGTTGTTAGCTTCAGTTTGTCCATCGGTTTGCGGATGGCACGATGTTGAGAATAGAAGCTTCATTCCAAGTTTTCTCCATAATGTCCTCCAAAAGTGAGTGAGAAATTTCGGATCGCGGTCTGAAACTATGGTCCGGGGAAGCCCGTGAAGTCTGACCACTTCTTAAAGAATAGGTCTGCGGTTTGAGTGGCATCGTTGGTCTTGTTGCAAGCTATGAAATGGGCCATCTTGCTGAACTGATCCACCACCACAAGCACTGAATCCTTGTTCCTGATCTTAGGTAGTCCTAGAACAAAATCCATAGACAAATCCATCCAAGGCATGTCAAGAATAGGTAATGGAAGATAGAGACCATGAGGCTGTAACTTGGATTTTGCATTTAAGCAAGTAGTGCACTTAGCACAAAATCGTTCCACATCTCTCATTTGGTGTGGCCAGAAGAAATGTCCTACCAGCATGCTCAAGGTCTTGTTCATTCCGAAATGCCCCATTAGGCCTCCACTGTGTGCCTCTCCAATGATGAGTTCACCCATTGAACTTTGAGGGATGCACAACCGTTTGTCCCTGAAAAGAAAACTGTCATGGAAATAATAAGGACCAATTGCACCTCGGTTACATTGTTGGTAGACTTCTCCAAAGTCTGGATCCTCCTTGTATAGCTCCTTGAGACGCTCAAATCCTAGTATCTTTGCCTCCATGGTGGAAATCAGCACAAATCTCCTTGATAAAGCATCGGCGACTATGTTCTCTTTTCCCTTCTTGTACTTGATCACATAGGGAAATGTCCACATGAATTCAAGCCATCTTGCATGCCTCTTCTTTAATGTGGTCTGGCCCCTAAGATACTTGAGTGTTTCATGGTTGGTATGAATGACAAACTCCTTGCTGAGTAGATAGTGTTACCATGTCTCCAATGACCTCACAAGCGCATACAATTCCTTGTCATAAGCCGGATAATTGAGAGTGGCTCCATGCAGCTTTTCACTGAAAAACGCAACTGGCTTGCCTCCTTGAGTCAGTACTGCCCCAATTCCTGTACCTGAAGCATCACATTCAACTTCAAAGGTTTTGTCAAAGTTAGGTAAAACCAAAACCGGAGCATTGGTGAGGCTGTCCTTGAGCTTTTTGAAAGCTTCTTCTTGGCTCGGATCCCATGAGAATTCCACGTCCTTCTTGATCACTGCGGTTAGAGGTACGGCTATGGTGCTGAAATCCTTCACAAAACGCCAGTAGAAACTGGCTAGTCCGTGAAAGCTCCGGACATGCCCAATGGAAGTAGGTGTGGGCCAGTCCTGTATGGCCTTAATCTTTTCTTCATCCACCTTTAGATCCTGTGAACTAACAACAAAGCCTAAAAATACCAACTGATCAGTGCAGAAAACACATTTCTTGATATTAGCATAAAGCTGTTCTAATCGCAAAGTCTCAGGTACTTTTTCAAGATGTGTCAAGTGATCCTCCAAGCAAGTACTATATACCAAGATATCATCAAAGTATACAACTACGAACTTACAGATGTAGGCCCTTAGAACATGGTTCATGAGCCGCATGAAAGTGCTGGGTGCATTGGTGAGTCCAAACGGCATGACCAGCCATTCATACAAGCCTTGCTTGGTCTTGAATGCGGTTTTCCACTCATCACCTTCCTTCATTCGGACTTGGTGATAACCACTTTTTAAATCAATTTTAGAAAAGATATTGGCACCATTAACTCATCCAGCATGTCAACAAACCTCGGAATGGGATGCCGGTATTTGATGGTGATGTTGTTGATGGCTCAACAATCAACACACATCCTCCATGTGCCATCTTTCTTTGGCACTAAGATAACCGGAACTGCACATGGGCTGAGGCTCTCTCGTACATAGCCTTGTGCCATCAGGTCTTGCACTTGGCGTTCTAACTCCTTAGCTTCCTCTGGGTTTACTTGATAAGCTGGCTGGTTTGGTAATGGAACTCCGGGCACCAAATCGATCTGATGCTCTATCCCTCGGATGGGAGATAAACCAGGTGGGATCTCCTCAGGAAAACGTCCTTGAACTGGTCTAGAAGCTAGGACACTTCCTCCGAAAAGTTGTGCTCTTCGGTTCCTGAAAAATAACTTTCCTTGAAGATCATGAGTAGCAACTGCGTGTTGGAGTTCATAGACTTCACAACCTTACTAGGAGAAATGAAAAGGTTGGTTTTACTTAGCTTGGTGGCCTTGGCTCCCTTGTCCATGGCTTTCTGAAGTTCACACACTTCTAGTGGCGTAAAAGGGGCCAGATTGTGCTTCTTGTTGTCTTGCACAAAGCTGTAGTAGTTGGTGCGGCCATTGTGTAGAGTCTCCTTGTCAAACTGCCACGGTCTCCCTAAGAGGATATGGCCTGCCTGCATAGGAACAACATTGCAAAGAGCCTGGTCCGCATATGTACCTATGCTGAATGGCACCATGACTTGTTCACCGATTTTGTGCTCTACTTTGTCATCGAGCCATTTGAGCCTGTATGGCCGTGGATTCTTACTGGTCTTGAGACCTAACCTGTCAACCAAATACTTGCTAGCCACATTAGTATATGAACCACCATCAATGATGAGGCTACATACCTTAGATTGCACGGTACATCTTGAGTGGAAGATGTTTTCTCTTTGGATTGTTTCCGGCTCATATATTGCACTTAAGGATCTCCGGGTAAACAAGATCTCTCCAACATCTGGATAATCAGTCACTTTCTCTTCAGAATCCATAGGCTCATCCTCGAGTTCATCTTGAGACTCATATTCCCCATTCTCCCGGATGACCATGGCTCGTTGGTTTAGACAGTCCCGAGCATAATGACCCTTGCCTTTGCACTTGAAGCATATAACATCTCTGGATCCTGGGGTCTGGGCTGAGCTGGATCCGGAACCATTGGTTTTGCTAGCCTCCAGAGCTGACTTCTTGTCCTTAGGATAGGGCTCGGTTGTTTTCCCTTTGTCCGAGTTGCGTGCAGTCGAAGAGGTCTAGTTGTTCTTGGACCGGTTGGCTGAGGCAGTCTTCCTCTTGATATGTTGCTCCGCCTGAGTTGCCACATGCAAGAGATCCTCTAGATCAGCATAGGTTTGGTGCTCCAAGTTTCTTGCAATACGGTCGTGAAGACCATCCAGGAATTGAGCCATCAATGTCTCTTGAGACTCATCACTCTCTAGCCGGTTCTTGAGTTTCTCAAACTCCTCAAAATACTCTTCCACGGACTTAGTACCTTGTGTAAGGCGTCTGAACCGTTTCTGAAGGTCTTGGTGGTAATACGCTGGTATGTACCGCTTCCGGAATAGGTAAGTCATATCTTCCCAATTGCTGATGGCGTGTAACTGTCTTCTCCTTTGGTCGGCTATATCACGATCCCACCAAGTCAGGGCACTGTCAGTGAGTTGTGCCGCGGCTAGGGTCACCTTCCGTTGGGGTGAGTAGTTGCAATGCTCGAAGATGTACTCCATCCTTCTTTCCCAATCAAGGTACGCATCTGGATCGACTTTCCAGACAAATGTCGGTAAGGTGAGCTTAAGGCCTCTTCCCTTAAACCCGAACTCATCATCGTTGTCGCGTTGGTTCCCGCTATCCTGGTTCAGACCGTTCGGACGTTGTCCCTGTCGGTTGTCGTTGGCCGGCTAGTTGTTGTCGTAGCCGTGATCAGTTCCATGGCTGCTCTCGCTCGTGGAGCCCGTATCATCATGGTCTTGGGGTTGCCGGTCCATTTGGTCCATGCGGTTTGTTAAACCTTGGATAAGGTTCATGAGCTGGTTAAGCTGGTCCGAGACACTAATGTCCCCCATCGGTTAGTACCTGAAACACCAAAACCACTAAGTGTAAGTTTGTGTTCAAGATAACCAAAGAAAAGCAAGGACTTAAACCGAGAATGATTCAGTTATTCAAACCAATCGAATTAAAAATGGTTGATCAAGTTCTAATTACGGAAACAAATTCTGTCACAAATTCAAATGAATGCTCGGTTCTAACTATGGAATTGAGTAATGATAATTTTTTTTGTGTGACTAATGATCAAATGCCTAAATCAATGGGGATTGATCAACAGAAAATTTGGATGCAATAAATTCAAACTAAATGCAAACAACTTCGAGATGAATTAAAACAATCAAAACGGATCAAAGACCAAAACCAAAGCAAAAATTAAGATCAAAGAAAGATATGTGAAATTTGAAAGGAAATGTAAGAAAGGCTTAGGAGTGGTGAAGGTAGGTCGGTTGGCCAAATGAATGGTGTATTCGATCTTTCATTGACTTTTCCTTGATACGTTTCACACCTGAAACAAACAATCAACACAAGATCAATGCTCTCTTTTTTTCTTTATATATGTGAATGCAAAAACGAAATGGAATTATTCAGATGAATGGTCCTATATATATATATATATTTTTATAAGTTTAAGAATGAAACAAGAGACAAACAAATGCAACAAGTTCTTATGGTTTTTTCTTTTTATATGAAATGAAGAACAACTAAAAGAAAAACAAAAAAACAAAAGAACAAGGAAAGATAGGACCTAATTCAGGAGCTTTTAAGCTCTGATACCAGATGAAACAGCCTCATGAACTAAGATTTATTGATGGATGATGGATGGGTCGAAGGCTGGCGTACAGCTCTTTCCTTCGGTCCGGGTAGAGATGAACGATGAACGATGGGGGTAGAATGGATCCAAACTGCTGGCCATACAGCTCTTTCAGGATGGACGGTGGTTGATTTGGATGGATGATGGGTGGATCGAGGTCGCCACAAAACCTTGTGAAAGAGGCTTTGATTAGACAAGTCTCTCCTTAGCTAAAATCGCTCTAACAAGAAGAAAACGAAGCAAAAGTTAGACTCTTAAGAAATCTCGGCTTTGTTTATTGATATTCTGAAAGATATAAGGCTGTGAGGGGACTTTATATAGAGTCCAAACAGCTGGTGCCTTCAAGGGATTTTAAAGCAGATTACACTTAATGAAAATGAGAAATCAAAGCGATTCTAATTGGCGACATGCCTTAAAAACGAAAATCAAAGTAAAGGACAATAAAAACAAATCAAACACAAAAATGGTTAGTCAACAATCGAAATGAATGAGAATCAGACTTACCTTTGCTGATGATGAGTGATTGATGGCATTGAAATGATGATAACCGGTTGGAATTGAAGGAAGAAAACCGGATGATTGTTGACTTGACTTGAACCGCTTCTAGATGGCCGAGATGCTTAATAT
>OVBB01000264.1:0-31703 GCA_900406415.1 Isatis lusitanica
ACAAATGCACCCTAATCATGCCTATATGCAATGAATAACAATGAAAAAGAGACTAAAAGATATGATCAAAAACCATGAAAATGCATGAATATCAGCTACCTCCATTCCCATCTACATTGCCACAACCAACTCTTCCCAACATTCCCACTTCACTTCCTCCATTGCCACAACCAACTCTTCCCACTTCAATCCCTCCATTGCCAATGCCAACTTTGCCTTCTATTCCCACAACAATTTCTTCTCTCCCTACTAATTTCCCATCCATTCCATTCTTCACTCCTCCGCCAACTGCAACTACATTGAGTCCCTGAACTATTAACTGCTTCATGGGTTTGGGTTTTGTTGTATCTATACTATCGTAAGTTGTATCGTTATGGTGTGTTTTGGTTTGGTTGTATGATTTTGTACCTTTTTAATTCCCCTTTTGATATGTTATATTTTACTTATGTATCATGCTTATTTGATTCTCTTCGTAATATCAAAATTTGGTTATGTTTGTAACACAAACGTTTAAGCTGTTATGAGCTCATATTTATTCCTTTACATGTGCACCAGAATGAATATATAAACAAGAGAATATATAAATCTAAAAGAAAAACAAAAGAGTGAGAGTTAAAAAAAAAAAAGGTGAAAAGGTTCAGACTTCAGAGCGTGACATCAGCCTCTCTTCCCAAACGAAAGCTTTTGCTAAAGTCGTCTCCTTTCAAAATCCGATTCCTGCATTTTCTCCGATTGCAGCTTTATAGAGTTTCGTTGATCGCAATTCCGAGATGGGTAATAGCTCAATTGCACATTCGACGCCTCTTCTACTTCTTCTTCTGATGTTGCTGCTTGTTATCGCCTCCGTCCATGGAGATCAAGAAGAGTATCCACGTCTACTGCTAACCGAAGCTCAGGGTGAAAAAGACTGGTTGGTCTCCGTGAGAAGACGAATCCATGAAAACCCAGAACTCCTTTACGAGCTACACGAAACCAGTGCCTTGATTCGTCGCGAGCTTGACGAGTTAGGTGTCTCTTACTCTTACCCGGTGGCGAAAACCGGAATCGTAGCTCAAATCGGGTCGGGTTCTCCTCCGGTTGTGGCTCTTCGGGCCGACATGGACGCTCTTCCCTTGCAAGTAAACTCGGTTTCTCTCTCTCTCTTATATGTCTTTTGACTACTCTGAATTTGTCAGATTCTATTGCTGTGTTGCAGGAACTGGTTGAATGGGATCATAAGAGCAAAATCGACGGCAAAATGCATGCTTGTGGCCATGATTCACACACCACTATGCTCCTTGGAGCTGCCAAATTGCTTACAAAACGCAAACATAAGCTCAATGTAAGTCAACGTGTTGCGACAGTATTGGTTTCTTGTCTTCTGCAAAAGTATGAATCTTGAATTGTCTGTAGTAGTCTTGCTCTGTGTGATTCTGGAGAATGTTGCAGCTGTAACTATGTTTTGCTTAGGTTATAGAAAAGGTTTAAGTCTTCTTAGGTTTTTTTTCGGTGTGAATGAGAGACTGTCTTTGGTTAATCAAAAAGGGAACAGTGAGGCTTCTCTTCCAACCGGCGGAAGAAGGTGGCGCTGGTGCTTTTCACATGATCAAAGAAGGTGCTTTGGGTGATTCTGATGCGATATTTGGGATGCATGTTAATACTGACTTACCTACAGGACAAATATCAACAATCTCGGGTCCTGCCATGGCATCCACAAGCATATTCAGTATAAGAATGAGTGGAAAATTACCGGCTGAGACAAGTTCTTGCGTTGATCCAGTGTTGGCTGCATCGTCTACCATCTTAGCATTGCAACATATTGTCTCCAGAGAAGCTGATCCTCTCTTAAGCTACGTATGTTGTATACTTTCTCCAGTCTATAAACCTAACGGTCCTTTTATGCATATAGATCTCACAAGTAGCAAAACCAGAGCTTAAGTCTTCGGATGCTAAGAGTTGCATCTTTTTTCTTTGGTTTTAGGTTCTGTCTGTTTCATTTATGAAAAGCGGCGCTTCTGAGTTTGATGAGATTCCACCATATGTTGAATTTGGGGGAACGTTGAGGAGTCTTACCACTGATGGCATGAACTGGTTGAGGCACAGGTTAAAAGAGGTAGGTCCACTCAGTTTCAAACATCCTTTTATTATTTAAGTCTCTTGCTTCTCTGGTCTAGTAAGCTTTCATGGAACAATACATTGCTACAATTAACATGTAATGTAACCGATATTCAGTTCGATTTTTTCAAGCCGGAGCTAACCTGATTGTTGCTGAACAGGTGGTTGAAGGAGAAGCTGAAGTACATAGATGCAAAGCGGATATAGACATGCATGAAGACGATCATCCTATGTATCCAGCAACTGTGAACGATCACAAGCTACACGAGCACGCTGAAAAGGTTCTGAAGCTCTTGGTTGGACCCGAGAATGTGAAGCCGGGTGAGAAGATAATGGCGGGTGAGGATTTTGCCTTCTATCAACAAAGAATACCCGGTTACTATTTAGGAATCGGTATCAAAAACGAAGAAATCGGTTCTGTGCATTCGGTTCATTCGCCTCATTTCTTCCTCGACGAGAATGTTCTTCCCATTGGATCAGCATTGTTTGCTGCCTTAGCCGAGATGTACTTACAAGACCATCACAATCAAACTAAGTCTGTATATTAAGGAAGATATGACAAAGTTTAGATGTAAAGTCTCTTAGTTACTTACCTTCACAGATAATGTGATTGTTCTTATGAAGACAATTTTCTAACATCGACAAATGCAAATTAAAAATGTTGTGTTAAGTCTCTACAGACCGGTCTAGTGTTTGTATAAGTGTGAACTTTACATACTAAGTTTCAGTTCTCTGATTCTTAACCACAACTTCCATTAGCTACTGGTAAGTCCATGACTTTGACTCTTCGTCTGACTGCTTCATCACTTTGTTGCAGCTTCTAAGAAACCGACCTTCCCCAAAAAGCAGCATGAGCCAAAGGGTCAGTCTTCACTTCCACAGGCTTATCAAGAAACCCAGTCTTTTTCCAGCTCATGAAAACTCCAGTAATATCGAACCCAGCTTGGCTCAAGTGACAAGTCGAAGACAATTCCTACAGTGACAAGATGAAGTTTCACTTGTTTCCTCCTTAGCTCGGAGATTAATAAGAGTTCAACGCTCTTGAAATCACCCATCTTCGAGTAAGCTAAAAGGACGATATCAGCAAACCTTGTACTCCAAGGAACTCTCGCTTCATCCATCTCTTTAACAACATAATCTAAACCTTTTCGACTCACAAGACAGGCATAACTTATCTCAGTGTTCTTCCTTTTTAGTCCGTTCGTATAGGTGAAGGAAGGCATCACTCTCTAGATTTACATGTTAAGAAAGTAAAAAAATTCTGTTATGTTTTAGAAGTCTTTAGAGTTTTAATTGTAATTTATAAAACAAATAACAAAACACAGACATATTAATCTCAAATCTAATTATACTATCATAGTTACTTTCCTTACATAAAATACTATCAGTTTAAAAATCTGGGTATTTTAAAAAAAAAACCCGTGTATCAGGCAAATCTTATTCTAGAAAATAAATAAATGAATATGCAAACATATTATTAAAAGAAACAAAAGAGAGTAATGCCGCCCAAAAAAAGAGTGAAACAAAAACAAAAAAAGTCATAGTAAAAGGTGAAAAGAAAGCTTTCGATTGGCGTTTTCCAACTTTCGCTAAAGTCGTCTCCTTTCAACATCCGACTCCTGCATTTTCTTCGATTGCAGCTTTTTAGAGTTTCATTGATCCCAGCTTCCGAGATGGCTCATTCGACGCCTCTTCTACTTCTTCGTCTGATGCTGCTGCTTGTTATCGCCTCCGTCCATGGAGATCAAGAAGAGTATCCACGTCTATTGCTAACCGCAGCTCAGGGTGACAAAGACTGGTTGGTCTCCGTGAGAAGACGAATCCATGAAAACCCAGAACTCCTTTACGAGCTACACGAAACCAGTGCCTTGATTCGTCGCGAGCTTGACGAGTTAGGTGTCTCCTACTCTTACCCGGTCGCGAAAACCGGAATCGTAGCTCAAATCGGGTCGGGTTCTCCTCCGGTTGTGGCTCTTCGGGCCGACATGGACGCTCTTCCCTTGCAAGTAAACTCGGTTTCTCTCTCTCTCTTATATGTCTTTTGGTTTCTCTGAATTTGTCAGATTCTATTGCTGCGTTGTAGGAACTGGTTGAGTGGGATCATAAGAGCAAAGTCGACGGCAAAATGCATGCTTGTGGCCATGATTCACACACCACTATGCTCCTTGGAGCTGCCAAATTGCTTACAAAACGCAAACATAAGCTCAATGTAAGTCAATTTCAGAGTATTGGTTTGTTGTCTTCTACAAAAGGATGAAACTTGAATTGTCTGTAGTGTTCTTGCTCTAAAACTCTTTAGTGTGATATTTGGAGAATGTTGCTCATGTACTTATGTTTGCTTCGGTTATAGAAAAGGGTTTAGTCTTCTTAGGTTTTTTTTCTTTTTGTGTGAATGAGAGACTTCTCTTTGCTTAATCAAAAAGGGAACAGTGAGGCTTCTCTTCCAACCGGCGGAGGAAGGTGGCGCCGGTGCTTTTCACATGATAAAAGAAGGTGCTTTGGGTGATTCTGAAGCGATATTTGGTATGCATGTTAATATTGACTTACCTACAGGACAAATATCAACGATCTCGGGTCCTGCCATGGCATCCACAAGCAGTTTCAGTGTACGAATGAGTGGAAAATTACCGGCTGAGACACAGTCTTGTGTTGATCCAGTGTTGGCTGCATCGTCTACCATCTTAGCATTGCAACACATAATCTCCAGAGAAGCTGATCCTCTCTTAAGCTACGTATGTTGTATACTTTCTCCATTCTTTAACGATCGTTTATACATATAGATCTCACAAGTAACAAGACCAAAGCTCAAGTCTTTTGTCTTTCTTTGGTTTTAGGTTCTGTCTGTTTCATTTATGAAAAGCGGCGCATCTGAGTTTGATGAGATTCCACCATATGTAGAATTTGGGGGAACGTTGAGGAGTCTTACAACTGATGGCATGAACTGGTTGAAGCACAGGTTAAAAGAGGTAGGTTCACCACGCAGTTTCAAACCAACCTCTGAATTTGGTTTCCAAGTCTTTCATTCCTTAGTCTCTTGTTACTCTGTTCTAGTAAGCTTTCGTGGGGCAATCCATTGCAAGAGTTAGAATGTTATCTATCTTCAGTTCGATTTTCTAGCTGACCCGATTGTTGCTGAATAGGTGGTTGAAGGAGAAGCTGAAGTACATAGATGCGAAGCGCATATAGACATGCATGAAGAAGATGATCCTATGTATCCAGCAACTGTTAACGATCACAAGCTACACGAGCACGCTGAAAAGGTTCTGAAGCTCTTGGTTGGACCCGAGAATGTTAAACCGGGTGAGAAGATAATGGCGGGTGAGGATTTTGCTTTCTATCAGCAAAGAATACCCGGTTACTATTTAGGAATCGGTATCAAAAATGAAAATATAGGTTCTGTGCATTCGCCTCATTCCCCTCATTTCTTCCTCGACGAAAATGTTCTTCCCATTGGATCAGCAGTGTTTGCTGCCTTAGCCGAGATGTATTTACAAGACCACCAAAATCAAACCAAGTCTGGATATTGAGAAGACATGACAAAGCTTAGATGTAAAGTCTCTTAGTTACTTACCTTCACAAATAAAGTGATTGTTCGTATGTAAACAATATTCTAACTTTGATAAATGCAAATTTAAAGTGCTGGTTAAGTCTCTACATACCGTCTAGTGTTTGTATGGGTTTGAAATTTACATACTAATTTCAGTTTTCTGATTCTTAACCACAACTTCCATTAGATACTGGTAAGTCCATGACTTTGACTCTTCCTCTGACTGCTTCATCACTTGTTTGCAGCTTCTAAGAAACTGGCCTTCTCCAAAAGCAGCATGAACCAAAGGGTCAGTCTTCACTTCCACAGGCTTATCAAGAAACCCAATCTTTTTCCAGCTCATAAAAACTCCAGTACCATCGAACCCAGCTTCGCTCAAGTCGAAGACGATTCCTACAGTGACAAGATCAAGTTTCACACGTTTCCTCCTTAGCTCGGAGAGTAACAAGAGTTCAACGCTCTTGAAATCACCCATCTTCGAGTAAGCTAAAAGGACGATATTAGCAAAAGTGGTAGTCCAAGGAACTCTCGCTTCATACATCTCTTCAACAACATAATCTAAACCTTTTCGACTGACAAGACAGGCATGGCATAGAGCCCTGAGACACCAAGCCAGATCGGTCCTACGAATGCCACGACCCAAATCATCCAGCCTCGAGAACATATGGTTATCCAAGTAAACACTAGCTAATCTCCTAACCAAATCCTCATCCAGAGAAATCCCAAACCTTAGAATCCTGTCATACGTTTCCTCCATCTTTTCTAACACACCAAACTCTGCATAAGCTTCAAGCATGGACACCAATGTACAAGGTTCCAGAGTCATCTTCCTCGACATCAAGCTCTGATACATTTGCTCCATTCTCTTAAGCAACCCACCTCGAGCAAACTCTCGTACAAGTAGATTATAAGTAACATGGTCACGCACACAACCATCAGATTCCATCTTCTTGATGCACAACACAATCTCATCATACATTTGGCATTTACCGTATGCTTCAATCAAACCGTCGTATGTCTCGGTCTGTGGTAACAGATCGTTCTCTCTCATCTGATTCAAGTAGAACATTGCTTTCTCAAAGTTCCCATCTTTAGCATAACCATGGATGATTGAATTGTAGATTTCCATTGACGGGCTTAGCTCATGATCATCAATCATACATTGTAAAGCACGAATCGCTTCACTCATCAATCTTTCCGTACATAGAAACCTTATAATCTTCTCGTAGTTAGCCTCGCTTGTTCGCGAACGGTCTAGATTCTTCCACGCATCAAACACCTGAAATTGAATTTAAACAAAAAAAAAGTTATCTTTCATGTGGTTCTCAAGTTTCGTGGATATAGAAAGATGGAATTTCGAATTACAGGAAGAATCTCATGGAGTCTTGAGGAGTGGCGGAGAAATCGAATGACGGCCCAGAAATGGTCTTTGCTCCAATCTCCATCCTCTTGAAGCAGCCGTAGAGGACACGAACAGGGACGTCTGAGCCGTCGCAGCCATGAATTGAGAGGCCGGTGATGGCCGGAGAGCAGAGAAGTGGATGGCGACGCGTCATCCACTGCGAGAGACAACGGCAACGAGCGGCGGAGATAAGAGGATAAGGCGGAGATGTGTTTAGGTGAAGAGATTAAGGAAGTTAGAAACCTGGCGTTCGAATTCCATGTCGGAGGAGGTAGCTTGGGGAGAAATTGCGCCGTGAGATTCGCCATGACTACTCTTTTCTTCTTCACTCTCGACCTGAGACTGAGAGTGAAACAAATTTGGAATTCTCAATTCAATGGGAAAGAAACGGCGCCGCTTTTATCTGCACGGTTTACTTTGAGTTTGGTTTAAAATCTTGCCAACCGATTTACAATTTCTTTTATTTATTATTACCATCCGGTTTGGATCAATTCCTACATGTTTATATGTATTAAAATGATAAAAAGTTTATTATTCAAACATAGTTAATTAATAATATTGAAGTTATGATTTTAGAAAATTTATGCTATTCAGAAATAATTTAAATCTTTTTGTTTAGGTTTTAAAATAAATATATAAATTTTATGGATATCTTTTTTGTTTAGTTTTAAAATAAATATATAAACTTTATGGATTAAATAGGATTTTAAAATATTTTAGAAAGAAAGAAACAAAATATTACAATGCATATGCGAATCCCGATATTTAAAATTTTGGTGAAAATTTTGGTTGGACTGTAGAAGAAGAAAATATTTAAAATCTAATGACAGGTGAGGATTTTGCCTTGAATCAACAAAGAATATCCGGTTATTATTTAGAAAACAAAAACAAATTGGTTCTGTGCATTCGGATCATTCACCTTATTTCTTCCCACTAGATCAGCATTGTTTGTTGCCTTGGCCAAAATGTATATAACTATCAGAATCAAGCTTAATCTGAATATTGTGGAAGAGAAGACAAAGTTTATCTAAAGTTTATCTCATTAAATTTGAAACCAGAGCATATTATATGGTCTTGTTCCAAAAGCTATCAGCGATCTCTAGCTTTTATCAGAGATCTTGAGCTAATGATTCTTAGTAATTTACTTTACATTCACAAATAAACTTGCTTGTCTTCTGAAAACAATTTTCTAACTTTGAGAAATCAAAAATCGATCGCGTTAAGTAATAGTGTAATACTATTGGGATGTCGCACAAAGTTTCATATGTTTGGGAAATCAAACAGTTTGTGTTATCACAATCACATGCCACATGTTTATGGAACCAGGCAATTAGTGCCTCCAGAACTCTACATAATCTTTTGTGTTTAGGAACGGAAATATGCTTTATGCATATGTAACTTGTAAGTATGTTATTGTCTCTTCAGATAATATAGAGAATTGACTCTAACTCTCTCTTGGTCTTTCGAATACTACAAGTAAAGTGTCGGTCAAATGGTAGGTGCAACTTGTCTGAGAGTCATAAAAACAATGCAGTTTAATTTTGAGATACCGACAATAAAAATCAGGTATAAGTGTTTTATATACCAATAAGTAAGTTAAATAACATTTGCACATATCTCGACGAAACAAACACATTTATGTACTTTTATAAATATTTATATTGACTATCCATAAAAAAGAAAACAAGGATAACAATTATATAAGGCAAGAGAGTGTGGGGCAAACAAAACAGCATCTAGCTAGTTGTGAATCTATGCAAAAGAAAAAAGAAAAAAGGTTTTCTTTTCTGTTTTTTTTATAAAATTTAATTTGTCTTTTTCCTAAACAAAGTTTTTTGGATAAGATAAAGATGACTGTGTCACATGACACTCACATGAGATCCAAAGCTCGTCGAATAATTTCCACAAACAAAAAGCAATTATGTTTAGTCATAAGGAAAAGAGATAGAGTAGGTTATTTACCTTAAGGCTAAAGCTAAGAAGAAAGTCATGACACATCTAACCAAAGTCATTTTGGTCTTTAAAGAATTGTCTGGAAAATCACTCAAAAAATAAAAGAGAGCACAAGGAGTAAACGGCGATCGAGTTCAACTACATGCAGTTCATCTTTGCATCTATATCATTGCAGAAATTTAATTTAGCTCAAATGTTAGTTATATATTCTACGTTAATCCAATTTATGTAACTATCACATCCAACATATATATTTCTATATGCAGATTCTAGTTTCTCACAAATCAATCCAAGTGTGTTGATAAAACATGTTCACCTAGCGACAACATTTTCACTAACGACTAAGCTATTTCAATATAGATTGGGCATAAAGAAGGTAGCCAAGGAAATGTAACTGACATAGTACAAACTATTTGGCCATCTTCCCTTTCCATCTCCACTGAAGAAGAAGACAAATGTGCAGTAAGATACACCACCACTTCTATTTCCGCCGAACTCACACTAGTGAAAGGTTTTTGCATCAATAATTTCTCCCAAAAACTTAGAGATGATAGAGATTCTTACATATGTTAGCAAATCAAAGGGGATCTGTTTGAAAGTCAGCCCAAAATTGGAGCTCTTTAGAGGGACGGATCTAAATTATAAGAAATTGTAACTTTTTTTATCTTTGCCTCCAGAGATAATTTAGAACACCCCAAACCTTCCCTAAAAGGTGATATATTATAGAAAATGCCAACGATATAGTCAAAAATGGACCTGTGCTTCTCTTTCAAACACCTCGTTAGGGATTTTTATTCATGAGAAATACCATTTGGCTAGATTTTTCGTATAAAAAATTAACTAAATCTCTCCATTAATTTTGCGTATATACTCATTATTTACATTCTATAGCTGATGAACAAAAGTTTTATATAACCTAAAACCGGATTCGTCACTCGTTATAACCTCTTCTCTTACTTGGAAGGCCATGACGAAGACCGGCCATTTGAACATCCAATTCCTTCTAAATCAAGTTTAATCACGTAGTTCGATAATCCCTCAGATCACGTGACTCTCATTGGATCTGTCAATTTACTAACATTAAATCTTCGAATTGAAACTTTAAGTTGGCCTAATCAAGAAAGTCTACATATTCTTTAGGGGTTGAGAAAAATCTTCACCATATCTTCTATCGAACATGTTATACACGTACAATAATAATAAGCTCTCCATTATTGGTTACAGTGAGAGATATGAAAGTCACCCATACATCTATTTTTATTATATATACTATAGTTTCCGATATTTTCCTTTGCGTATAGTAATGTTTGGAGTTTTTGTTATATATATAATATACATCATATTTACTGATTGTTTTTTTTCTCGGTTATATGTTATTGGTTAATTAGCCAATAAATGTCCTTGCTGGATTACTTATTTATTGATTATTATTGTTAATTACTAATTAGTCAATTTAATCACGGTGACTATCAGATGAGCCGATTTATTAGAAACCCTTGGTTGTATTATGGAGGGAAATATTTGTTCGATTGGCCGTTGTTCGACTTTTCACTTATGTACGTTGAATTTTGAATATATGGAATTGACTAAAACCTTTATTCCATTTAAAATAGAGCAATTTTCTAACATAGTATATTTTTAAGTCTAGACTTTAGAAACTACTACCTCCGTTCCAAAAAATAGGAAGTTTTGAATATTTCACAAGATTAAGAAACCAATAAATGCATTCTCTTTCTAAACACTTTTTTTATTAATGCATCTAGAATTCCGAATATTTGATTTTTCCATGTCTTTTTACTGGTTGCATTAAAATTAAATGCAAATTAATTGAATTAATTTAAAATTTTAAATAGAAAAAACATTAATGATTATACAGAAAATCTTTCTTTTTAGAACAAAGAAAAATGCCAAAACATTTTCTTTTCTGGAACGGAGGTAGTAATTAATATTCTGCATATGTGTGAAACATACACTCGATATTTTTATTAAATTATATCTTATCCCGTCTGCATTTATTCATAAATACACTCAAATTCTTTCGAACACATACATGTCATATGTAATATAACCAAAGTTGTTCTTTTATAATGGGGTTTATACTGTTAACAATCTCTATAATATCTTGATATATATAAATATGGAAATCATCTATTACAGACCTACACGTAGATGGATTAATAAATATTTTTGTTCGTCTGACTCACACACACATATTAATGATAAACATCAATAGTAATACAAATTTGACCATTAAAATATCATTTGGTCCGTTAATAAATATACATATGAAAAGAAAACTACTACGTACTAATAACATATCAATAGAAACCGGTTAAATTGTTGACAAAGAAAAAAGAAACCGGTGAAACTAGCCTTGCATGAGCAGAATAATACGGATGCGGATATCGCATCTATCCAAAAATTTGAATCAAGTTATCGCCAACCAAAATATATACACAATATTGGATACATCTTAATTAATTGTATGGTTGTGAAAATAAAATACTATCACGGTTCTTTTTTTTTTTGGTGAGAACTATCACGGTTCTTTGACATAAATATAACGGATCCAAACCCTTCATAAAAGTTAAAGGCACTTTAAGTTAGTAGTGAACTTTAATAGCGTATATATTAAAAATTGGATCTATTTCTCGGATTACAAATTAAAGAAAGAAAAAAGTATATATATATACTTTTCAAAAATGCTACAACTAATTAGGAGGCGGAAAAGGCGAGGCAATCAAGTATCCAATTTTTATAAGTGTAAGGTAGAGAAGACGGACCCATGCATATCTAATTTGATAATGGCCCCTCACGTAAGGGATTTCAAAGATCTCTTGTATCTAATTTCACCAATTTTGTAATTTCAAAGTCTACTCTTTGATTTTCTGCCAGAGACAAAATCAAAATAAACTAGCATTCTAAAGAAATTATTTTTGTACAACCCTTAAGTATTTCTAGAGCTTCAAATTCTGTCACGTCCTAATTTTAACATATCTATACTATCTAGCAATACTAAGTTACGTACTGATGTTAATCTAATTGATTTGCGTTTGCCATTAACAAGATCTAGTTTAAATGGTTCCTAACTAAGCATAATTCTGCACTCTTAGTCAAAAAAAAAAAGTCAAGTTCTAAGATTTAACTCTATAGATTACCACGTTAAGTTTAAATCATTTTTATGGATTATTCTCTTTTCGCCATAGTATATATACGAACTCATTGAAATCATACTTTTATTGCCTAATATCAGTGTGTACATGGAGTATTAATTCCGCTGTATTAAAGTATAAGAACTTGATTAGGTACGGCATGATTAGGGTCAACCCCTTAAATCTAATTTATTTTTTCCTTTTACTATTAAGTATTTTGTAAATGCTCTAGTTTTTTTGTTCGTCATTAACAGTTGTAGTTAACATCTCTAAACATCCACTAATCACTAAATGAATAAGCCATTTTGGAGTAGTTTTGTGTTTTATGCAATTCAGACACTTCAGAATTCTGAATGATAGCGGGTTATGAATCCCAGATTATTAGAAAATTACGGTTCACACTTTCAAGCCTCGGTTCTGAAGTAGATTCTTAAGATAACTATTTATTTACACAACTCGTCTCAATTTCCGGCAGCCTGAAAATCTATTAATTAAATGTGATGAATCTGACGATGTTAACATCAGGGCAACATGTGAACGTGGCAACCTATACAGACACCATTAAATAAGCCACTAACTATTTGATGTTCATATACAGCTACCAAAAAATGATATATATATCGTTAATTAATCGTACCGATCGTGGTGGTCTAGTTCCATTTGTTAGTACTAATAAAAAAAATTGGATAAATTTGATATATATATGTATAGTTTGACACGATAAAAAGTAAATATATATAGTAACTAATCCTCCAATTAGAGTGTTATAATATTAGATGTAAGTTATACATCATGAGATTAATTTTTTTAACAAAATGAAGTCTAATCCAATATAAACTATCAAATATGAAATATATTTAGAGACTATAAAATGGGTTAAAAAACGAAAACAAACTAAAAATATTGTTCGGCAACGGGTTAAAATATTATAAATTATGTGTTATATCTATATTAAAAATAAAATTTTAATATATCTAAATTTTTCAAATATATAAATACATTATATAACATAAATAGATATCAGAAGATAAAAGTTAACAAGATATTTTTTGGTTAAATTAAAATATTATTATCAAAAATACATTCCCGTTGAAAATCTAGTCTTAATTAATTAAGATCGAGTTTGTATATACAGAGCTCTATGTTAAGGTTCTTTTTTCACTTGTCAATACAAAGATTTTAAATAATATGAATATCTAATTTGTTTACAGATCGCAAAGAAAAACTTACCTAGTATATATATACATATATAATGATCCAGCAAATCATGGATAAGTCCTTCGATGAATTATTGATGTTCATGTACTATGTGCAGTACTAAACAAATATATACCAGTAGATAATGTTTTATTAAGGTCTACATAATTGAAAATACAACAAATTCTGATGAATCCAGCTATACGCGTATGGCGAACCGAATGAAAAAAGAGATCCAGAAATGTACGTATAATTTGTAACTTCCCATCTTCTATACTATATGATCTGGTTATGGAAAAAAAAAAACAGAGATGTATTCAGAAAATTTGAAGTGCAAATGATGAAAGTATCAATTATAGGACTATTGATTTCTTGATACAGGTGTAAGTTTTTAAATGATTAGTTTTCTCCTCTGTATGCCCCCACACACACAAAAGAAAAAAGAAACCTATGTTAAACAAATAATTTGAAACAGAGCTTTTAAAAAAATTCCAACTTGATTTGGTTTTACATCTAAAGTTCAGTGTGCGCGAGAGAAGCAGGTGATTAAAAAAAAGAGACAAAACATTAAAATAGTCGGAGCTCTTTGTCTCTATCTATCTCTCTCTCTGACTATGTAATGAAAGTGAGAAATGGTCGCCTATATAAACACACAAAGAAGTCTCTCATCTTCTTCACTACTCTCAAAAAAGTCTTCTTCACATACATCGAAAGAAAGAAGATCGAAGACTCTACAAGGGAATCATTAAGAAAAAAATGATCTCAGTGGTGATAATAACTGAGCTACTAGTGGAGTACACGACGGCTCTCGCTAAACTCACCGCCGGGATTCTCCCACGGCGTACCCGCGACAGAAACGCCTTACGTATCGGCGGTTTCCTCCTTCCTTCACCTTCCTCAACGGCCTCGAGGATTCCTGACTTCTCTTCTCATCTCGTCGATTTCTAAACTTTTCTTGACCTTTTTTTTTTTTTTGGATTTCTCAGTTTTTTTGACTTATCAGATTTGCTCTCCTCTCTCTTCTCTCTCTCTGATCTAATTAATGGATGAGAAGCGGCTGAGATTTTTACCGAAGCGTCTCGTCGTTCTCTCTCTCTTTTTTCTTGCTTTCTCTCTTGGTTTTCAGTTCGAATGAGGTTTTGTAAATCAGTATCTAATTAATATATATATAGAGATGATTGATGATTTTGTTACTCGATCTGTAATTTTCCTACCTTAGATTTTTACTTATAATAATGAAGAAGATATTGCGTGCATTTTTTTCCGATAATTTTGACAAATGGAGATGATCGAAATCTCGATTAGATTTTGCTGATGACAAAAAAAAAAGTTATTTAATTTTTACATTAGGTCATTGCTCACGTCGAGAATCAGGAAGAAGAAAATATTTGCTCAGTAAATTGTTCTTTAAAATATGTCATATTTCTACTTATTTAAGCATATCCTAGTATGAATGAAGTGAAGTGAGCTCGGCTCTCGTGGCAGAGGTCATTGCAATTCGATCCGCGCTTATCTCAGCTCCACACCAACACACAAGATCTTGGTCCGTTCGGACTCCCTTCAATTGATCAGAACTATCAATTTTGACACTTCGATCACGGATTTGGATGGAATAATCTCTAACATTTCAACCATTTTCGGATTTTTTCGCTTATCGTTTTTTCTTTCGTTTCTCGAGATTCAAATGGCCTGGCTGATTCAATTGCCAAAAAGACTCTTAGAAACTTTATTGTAAGTTCAAACTATAACCACAAGTTTAATATATCTCAGCTTGACAAAAAAAAAAGAAAAAAAATCCTAGTATGAAAGAAGTATCCAAGTAAAAAGTGTATTGGTTGAAAACTCTGAACGTTTCATTTCAACGACTTAATTAATGGGGAGTTTGTAATATACGCCATCTTTATAAATCTTAAGAGCTAGTAAAGTGTTAGAGTAATACATCCACACTAATTCCAAAGCTACAGTATTATAATGGAGTATAAAATTGTATGTTCACTGAATAAAATATTCAAATGAAGAACCCATTAAACCAAAATAAAAAGAAAATGTTCACTGAATCAAATGAAACTAAACTAACGCAATGCAAATTCTCTGAGTGATGTATTTGGTTCCACAAACTTTTAAAAATTCTGAGTGACCGTCAAATTCGCGATCTTTCGTTTATTCATCCAAAAATGCAATCCCGTTAGAGATCTACATTCACGTATATTTTTTTCAGTAAAGAATCTACATTCACGTATTACGAAGCAAAGTACATATCAGTCTCGTGAATCAGTGTGTCATAATTACTCTCGACTTATGAGTTTGCTCTGGTATAATGTTCTAGCTAGGGATGTTAGTTGCACCAAAGCTATGAGCCATGTGGTCAACTTATACACCTGTTCTCAACATTAAAACCAAACAAAAAAAACTTATCCACCTGCATGATCATCAACAGGTTTAAATATCAAAGCCTTCAACATAATTTTTTTTTGAAAATATTAATTAATACCGTATACTACTCCCTCTGTCTTTTATAGATTGATGTTTAGGATATTTCCCACATATTAAGAAAAAGAAACCTTTTTATTGTTATACTAATAAAAACAATTACTTTTTCTAGTAACATGCATAACTCTTCACATTCTCACGACTGCTCTCATTATTTCTTGTCACAATAAAATGCAAAATCAATCTTTTAAAAACAAGAAAAAGAACCTAAGACATCAATCTATAAAAAAACAGAGGGAGTAATTACTTGCAATTTGTTTCTTCTTTATTTGGTTAGTTAAGTAAACAAAATCAAAAAAAATTTTGTGCATTATGTTGATATTTATTTGTTAATAATACAGAACTTAAAACATAGATACTGTTCTTTAGATTTCTTTTTGTTATAAGCTTTTTATTTCTAGTCTAAAACTATTATTAAAGTGTTAATAAACCTTTCAAAATTTTAAACTCTGTTCGACTCTTCCACTTGCACAAGTAAAAGGACGGCCCTAATTGAAGTCGATTAGTCTGAGCGAAACATAAAGAGATGTGACAAATATTGATCAGTTGTCGTTGTTCACTTGAAAATTTTGAAGATCCAAGCCGTACAAAATAATTTGTGTTGGCGAAGCTCAAAACTTTAGATTATTAACAAACATATCCTAGATTATTACTACTAACAACCCAAGACTATACATACACGCACAAGTGGAATTATTATTTTGTTAAACGACGACACATTATAGGTTGTTGTTGTATGTTGTTTTGTGGGACTCTTGAGAAAGAAAAAAACAGGGTCTTGTTGCCTAGCTACTTGATGCCAGACAAGTAATTCATTCATGTCTTACTTCCCTATAACAACATATTAAAATATTGAATCAATTTTTTTCTTCCAAATATTAATATATAAATACATAGAATATTATCCATACATATACATATATATGTAAATTTAGTACATGTAAAGATATGCGTAGAAGATAATAGATACAAAGACAAAGTTGGTTAGGTATATAATGGATGAAAAGGTGCCCAATTAATTGCGCAGAAGTGTATGACGTTTGAGAGACATAACAAAATCCTAAAAATTGCAGGATATTAAGATATTAAATTCGTATCCTAATTATAGCTAACAATCTTGTATACGAAAAGGTTCGTAAACTTCGTGCCAAATATAGAAATCTCAAACAATGCTCAATTGGGTAGACTTTTTTGTTGTTGAAATACATAATTTTGGATCTATGGTCCGTGTATTGTGTTCAAACGACATTTACTTTGAAAGACATTTTCCTAACCTCGTTTTAATACAGAGTAAGTAGAGAACGAATAAAATAATAAGGCATCAAAGGCGAAGTAAGAACAGTACTCTGAAAGCAACGGTTTACTCGAAATTTTTGTGTTCACAAGACGCATCGGCCGGCACGTGTGGGTCCTCCTATTTTCATAAAAACTCACAATTTAGTTACAACTAAAAACATATATTTAATCACGGTTTAACTAAGACCTTCACAAATTACAACACTTGATTAAGCTATTTTTTACAAAGTCATCTTCAAAAAAAAGTATCTTTACAACTCACCTTGAGACTTTAGAAGACGACTTGTCTAATTTAAACTATTTAAGTAAATAAATAAACAAGTAATATAACTCAGTTATATATATATTGTCAATTTCTCATACCATAGGTGCATTTGTGGACGTGGATGGGGCTTTACTATTGTATCATCAATTCGATTGCATCGTTTAGTTGGTATAGTTATTGCCAATTTCCCAACCAGTTACAACCATTATTGATATGATCATAGAAGCTTACAAAGATCCATGCTTTTCTAGTTATTCAATGTTTTTGATTTTTCACTAAAAAAATAAAACAAAGAAAAATATCTTCAAATAGCATATTTTGTCCTATAATAAGCCCGAATAATTCAAAAATAAGTAATGGTAAAGTTACTAACATCAAATCTTTTTTTAGTAATGGTAATTTGGACCTTTGCCCTATAATAAGCCCTATACAGCATTTTTCCAAATGACTTGCCCTTTTTGTAGCGCTTTTCAGAAATATTAAATCATTTCTAGTATTGTGGGTTGTTCTTGAAGAGAGCCTTTTCCTAATGCAAATTTGCTCGTGATCTTCATTCAATTAAACTCGATAGAATCCCAAAGAAACCTTATGTCTGAAAGCCCTTAGACATTTTCTGATTTATGCTGTTATCATTGGTTATAAACAATGCAAATGCAACCATTTTACTTTGTAAAGTCGATTTCTTTACTCTGTGGTGCATGGGAGATGTGAAGTCAAGAGTAATTAGTAAACCATCATTTCATAAATCTTCGGGTGTAACAAAACCACAATCATGCTTGCGTTCGTACGCTGTAATTGGATCAGAATATCAAAAAGGAGTAAGAGGAAAGAAAAATGTAAATCCCCACAAAGCCTTGGCATTACTTTTCACTTTTCTCAGTGGACTTTGTCAGATAACAAAGAACATGAGAGAGTTATGCAACGTCTTGTGCCAACCTCATTCTTAAAACACACAAAGAAGAACATTAATTACCAATTCACAATGGTTTTGACTAGGAGTTGTTCCAAAGGGAAACTTTAAGCACAAGTGTCTTGGATTTGGGTAATCTCTACAAGCTACCTGTTTCATAATAATTCTGATAAGTCGATGAGAGCAAATCACCAAAGTTGTTTAAAAAAAAATATTATTAGATTCTCATAAGAATAATGTTACACATTACAATAGTTTATATAGGGAATTATAAATCCTAAACTTCTTAAATAATATAGAAATAATATATTGGAGATAAATGCTAATCTTCCAAATCTAAGATATTAACATATCTCCTAAATCCTTCTTAAATCTTCCATATTTTTCTATTTATCTTGACCGTTCGATCTACGATCTCCCAATAAATTCCCATAAGAAATTCCAAAATTAAATAAGAAAACGGTTGCTAGAGATGAGCCCTAATTTCAAGAAAACTGAAACCTGGCCTGTCTCATGGATGAGATTGCTAAATCTTTATCTCCCTTACTAACATCACCTGGAAAGGAGCAAAAATGCAATAAATAAGGCCTTTTATGCTAAGAGTGAAAAAGGACCCATTATATAGTAACATGGGTCTATCTAATTAGGCCTAAACTACAAAGTTCAATCTTGAACAACGCGAGGCACAATTTCGGAGATGAGTCATTCGGCCCGGTTCTTTTGACTGCGGACTACAGTTGTAAAGAAAAAAAGTATTTTCAGGACTCGTTGGCTTGATAACAATGAAGGGGGAATCGGGTGAAATGTACATAACAACTATCAAAACTAACAATCTAATCAAAAAGAAATCGACTAATAATATTCTATATATACTTTTCTATTCCTATTATCTCTTCATGTGTTTTCTGTAACCTTCGTTTGAAGACATACCCTAAATGGCTAGATCCCTCCGGCGTCCGTGGACAATGGACAGTAGATATCGCTCGGTATTGTGTCATAGGCATGTGAAAGGTGACGAGTTGATTTTTTAGACAAAATGTTTATATTCATCATTCAGCTTATTGCCTTTTCTTAGTTTTTCTTCCGACTCAAGAAAAGGTGACGAGTTGATTCATTTTTATTGGTCAGAAGAATAATTATAATGGCTTTCGTTGTATAAAGAAAAACATGCAATTTCGTAACTCCAGTTCCTTTGTATAATGATTAGCAGACTAGTTTTACATTTTACTTATTTGGTCCTTGTAAAATCAGATTCAAAGCATAAGAAGCTGCAACTATCTTAAATTTAGTGGAAACTCTACATTTTTGTGTTCACATCGATATCAATTGGCCTCCAATAAGAGGCATTTATTGGCCTGACCGGACGGACCACGTCGAAAATGAAACTCGATTTGGAAGGTTTTGTGATTTGTAATAATAATATTTGCCTCATTCTTGACCAATCTATTTTTATTCATGTATATCTGTCTTTACACAAACTATCCAAAAATGAATCATGCGTCACTTTAGTCCAATTTTCACAACAATCTTAATGTTATAATTTTTTTTTTTAATTCGTCATACTCCTTGTTACAATTTTACTTCTCCTCTTTTTGTTTTTGCTTTTACAAACTTAACGCACGATTTAACTCGAATGGAAAGACATGCTCTGGGATTTGTGTCTTTTTTTGTCAACTGGATCTATATGTCAAAGGTACTTAAAATCTCAATCCAGAAACATTTTTTTTTTTTTGCTGAGTATTCTGGATTTATTAATGCTAACATGCAATCTATTATCCGATAAATTACAATTTTATTGTGAATAACAGAGAAGAGAAATAAGATTTTAAAAGGTAGCAGAACCGACAAATATTTGACCACAGTATATATCAAATTTTATATCATAAATGAGAACAAGTACAAATTGTATCATAACTATTGTGATGTGAAGACAATTCTAATGGATCGTGGAAATTGTTTAGATTTTATAAAACAGTAAATAAAACAGTAAATACAATTCTAATGATCGTGGAGTATTGTTTATCACTTATTATTTAATTTTATTGATACTGAAAGTTTTTTTGATCATTAGCGTAGCGGTAGTAGGTAGGACTTGTGGACGAGAGTACGTGCTGTTCGTTGTTTTCAAACCGACCCATTCCCAATTCCTTTGTGGGGTAGAAATTGTTAAAAGAGGTTGGTTTATATGAAAGGGTTCATATTTAGCTACGACACAATCTAAAATAATTGTTTTTCATACCTTTCATTTTTTCCAAAATTAAAAGAAAAATCATTAATAATTATAAAAATACTAAAATAAATTATTAAATTAAGTTTTAATTATAAAACAAAAACGAAAATTCTATAAACTTATATATAAATATATATATTCCATAAACATAGTTAAGTATTACATCAAATAGTAAATGGTAAGTAAAATAATTTAGTACACAAATTATTTTTAATTTAGAATTAGATAGAAATATTTTAATTTAATAAATTTTAAATATTATAGATTACTCAATATTAATGTTATTTGATATTATGGACAGTAGGTATTAACGTTTTTCTTGCTAAATGATGTTAATGTATGGTTAACTATAAAACATGCAAAATACTACTCAAAGTAAAACATGCAAAATATTGTTGGGATATTTTCGGAGCGAAAGCAAGAAGACTCAAACCCATGAGCTGGTTATTTAATTTGGTGTCTTATTTTTCCTATATAATAGACCACTTCTCACATATCACACATAGAAACCCAAAACACAGAGCATTCTAAAGTCTCAAAATATTTCCCGATAATGGGCTCAGCGGCAGAGACACAGTTAACTCCAGTGCAAGTCACCGACGATGAAACTATCCTCTTCGCCACACAGTTAGCCAGTGCCTCCGTTCTTCCTATGGCTTTAAAAACGGCTATAGAGCTCGATGTTCTCGAGATCATGGCCAAGAACTCTTCACCTATGTCTGCGTCTGAGATCGTTTCCCATCTTCCGACCAAAAACCCCGAAGCTACGGTCATGCTCGACCGTATCCTCCGTCTTCTTGCGGCTTACTCCGTCCTCACTTGCTCCGAACGTACACTTCCCGACGGCGTCGACCGACTTTACGGGCTTGGTCCGGTTTGCAAGTATTTGACCAAGAACGAAGATGGTGTCTCGATTGCTGCTCTTTGTCTCATGAACCATGACAAGGTCTTAATGGAAAGCTGGTAAGTATTTACGAAATCACACTAAAAATTACCATATCAGTTCTGTTAATATCTTATTAGTTATTATGCTAAGTCATATGAGTTTTGTTACATTACAACAGAAAATACAAACACACACATATTATATATATATATATATATGTATATATCTTATGCTAAATCAAGATGTTACTATTTTATAAGTTATGCTTCTTGGTTGTTGTACTTAATATACAAAAGAGAAAGAGATCCAGAAAGTGACAATTAGTCAAAAACAGACATATATATTACAAAGACATTTATTACTGTGCCAGAATTTATATCGGTCCTATCATTTGTTACAAACGATTAAACACTTAAACAGTATGGAGAACAAAGACAAATTTAGGAAAAAGATTATATTAAGAAAAACAGATAGAAGAGGCATAAAATTCAAAGGACGGGGGTACTTGAACTATGTTGGTTTAATCATTAATAAGATGGCAGTACCATCACTTGCTTATAGAGTGTGGCCCTTTCCTCTTGCCTCTATCTAATATTATGTGTGGTCACAATCAAGAGAACACGTTGTACAGAGAAGACGCAATGGTTATTCCCTCTATTGAGTTGAGTAACAACATGAGGAAATATAATATTAAGAATCTGTCTTCTGATTATTGAAAGATAAAAAAAAATAGAAGACGACGTAGTAGCACATAGTTTGTTTCTCTGAACACATATTTCATTTTGGTTTCAGATTTATCTAATTCGATCATCTTATTCTTCCTTGTTTGTTTCTTCAAATATCACTTCTTGAAAAATCCGAAAGTAAAAAAAAAAAAAAAAAAGTAATCTGTGAATTTAAAAATTATATTGAGATAGAAATTTTGGTGAATCCAGGATTTTTTTTATCGAAGAAATCTATTAACCGAATATTTAACTTATTATATAGTTTATCAGAAAACATTATGTAATGTTGCAACAGTATAATATACATTTGATATTTCACAATAATAGTTATATTAAAGGAATAAACTAGCTAATACAGATTGTATCATACAATTTCAAAACATATATATAATTAGTGATAACAAAAGTGTAATGTTAATTTGATTTTCTAAAAAAATGGTGAAGGGTGGTTAGTTAAGCTAAAGGAATGTGTGCATGTTTCTTTTCTTAAGCTCATGCGAAAGAGATTTGTTGCAGGTACCATTTGAAAGATGCAATTCTTGATGGTGGGATCCCATTCAACAAGGCGTATGGAATGAGTGCGTTCGAGTACCACGGGAAGGACCTTAGATTCAACAAGGTGTTCAATAATGGAATGTCTAACCATACCACCATCTCAGTGAAGAAGATTCTCGAGACCTATAAGGGTTTCGAGGGATTGACTTCTTTGGTTGATGTTGGTGGTGGCATTGGAGCTACACTTAAAATGATAGTCTCTAAGTACCCTAACCTTAAAGGCATCAACTTTGATCTCCCTCATGTCATCGCAGATGCTCCTCCTCATCCCGGTATTGTTAACATTTTCTTGGCATGATGCAAAATCCGGTTTTCTTGCTTTAAATTTGATTAAGAGATTGGATTCTAAACAATTACCATAGGTGTTGAGCATGTTGGAGGAGATATGTTTGCAAGTGTCCCCAAAGGTGATGCCATTTTCATGAAGGTTCGTACCGAAGTCATTACTTATTACATATACTAAAAACTCTTGACATTATAAGAAAATTGATAATCAGATCCTTCTCCTTGGATTCTTCTTATTGTTGTAACAGTGGATATGCCATGATTGGAGTGACCAACACTGTGTGAAAATCTTGAAGAATTGCTACGAGGCGCTTCCAGAGAATGGAAAAGTGATACTAGCAGAGAGCATACTTCCAGAAACACTAGATTCAAGCCTCTTGACCAAACAAGTTGTCCACGTTGATTGCATTATGTTGGCTCACAATCCTGGAGGCAAAGAACGGACCGCGAAAGAGTTTGAGGCATTAGCCAAAGGATCAGGCTTCAAAGGCTTCGAAGTTGTTTGCAACACCTTTGGTATTTACCTTATTGAGCTGCACAAGAAGATCTAAAAGAAAAAAAAACTCCCTTAATAATGATATTTATAAATAAAAATGCTCTCTTGGCTAGGTCTACTTCACCACCTTAATTATTCCACTTATGTTTTTGTTGGAACTATGATGTTTAATCATGATTACTGGTTAGAGTTGCTCCGCTCTGCTTATCGATAAAATACAAAATTGGATTTACTAATACTAACATGCAATCTATTATCCCACAAATTACAATTTTATAGCAGAACGGACAATTTTGTTGTTATGGCTTGACCACAATATCAATGCATATAAAATTTTATATCATTCATAGCTACACCTACAAGTATCATAACTATTGTGATATGAGTATTATAGTGGACATTGTTTAGAGTTTCTAAAATAATAAATAAAACTGATACTTATTTCACTTATTCTTTAATTTTGTTGATACTGAAAGTTCTTAATTTGATCACTGGTGTAACGGTAGTAGGTAGGACATTTGGACTCCTTTCTATCAAGGGACGAGTACGTGCTGGTCGTTAAAAGAGAGGCTGGTTTATTTGAAAGGGTTCATATTTTTTTTTTTTTTTAACTTGGGGGTATCCCGAGCCTATGGAAGGGCTCAGACTAATCCCTAAGGGAAATGAATGCCCACGGATAGACGCCCCTCCTAGTTTTTCAAATGGGCCGAAAGCAAAGGCCCATATCCGTGTGGGTGTCCAAACAAATGTGACTTAGTTTTGCGCAGCAGGGGAATTGAACCCGTAACGTGATTGCGTCACGGACCCGTCCCCTAACCACTCGACCACAAGCGCTCGGACAAGGGTTCATATTTTTCTCTTAAAACATAGTCTAATTATTTGTATTAATGTCTTTTGTTATGTCACCATCCCATAGAAGTGAGACTTTACATATTCTGTTAAAGAGATTAATCGCTCAGCAAAATGAATATGTAGTTTAGAGAAGGTTCGAAAGACCATAGATAAAGGCTATTTGAGTACTAGACAAAAATATAAGACTATCTGAGTAGTAATTTGTTGAAGTATATGATTTTGGAAATATTTAATTTTCTAGGGCCAGTGGGATCTCTTGAATTTCTAAGATCATTTCCATTGCTTAAATCCCACTAATGTTCATATAAAATTTAATAAAATTTATTTTTAAAATAATAAATAGACAAATGAGAATAAGACATGTGTATAATGGGTCTCCTTCTCACATCCTTTCTCCTCCACTTTTTATTTTTTTTCTAATTTTTTATTAATCAAATACTCATGCTCTTAATATTGTTGGGATTGTTTTCGGAGCGAAACCAAAAGGACTCGAACCTATGAGCTAGTTATTGGGGTCTCTTAACTTCCCTATATAGTAGACCACTTCTCACATATCACAGATAGAAACCCAAAACACAGAGTTCTAAAGTCTCAAAATATTTCCCGATAATGGGATCAACGGCGGAGACACAGTTAACTCCAGTGCAAGTCACCGAAGACGAAACTGCCCTCTTCGCCATGCAGTTAGCCAGTGCCTCTGTTCTTCCTATGGCTTTAAAATCGGCTATAGAGCTCGATGTTCTCGAGATCATGGCCAAGAACTCTTCACCTATGTCTGCGTCTGAGATCGTTTCTCATCTCCCGACGAAAAACCCCGAAGCCACGGTCATGCTCGACCGTATCCTCCGTCTTCTTGCGGCATACTCCGTCCTCACTTGCTCCGTCCGTATACTTCCCGACGGCGTCGACCGACTTTACGGGCTTGGTCCGGTTTGCAAATATTTGACCAAGAACGAAGATGGTGTCTCGATTGCTGCTCTTTGTCTCATGAACCATGACAAGGTCTTCATGGATAGCTGGTAAGTATTTACGAGACCACACTGAAAATTATCATATCAGTTCTGTTAATATCTTATTATGCTAAGTCATATGAATTCTGTTACATTACAACAGAAATACACACACACACACACACATATATATATATATATATCTTATGCTAAATCAAGATGGGAATAATTAGTTACATGTATAAATAAGTTATGCTTCTTGGTTGATGTACTTAAAATACAAAAGAGATCCACAAAGTGTCAGATAAAATTTGACAAAAACACATAAATTACAAAGACATTTGTTACTGTGCCAAAATTTATATATGCTAAACCAAGATGGGATTAGTTATATGTGTAAATAAGTTATGCTTCTTGGTTGATGTACTTAAAATACAAAAGAGATCCACAAAGTGTCAGATACAATTAGACAAAAACACACGAATTACAAAGACATTTGTTACTGTGCCAATATATCTATATATATATATATATATATATATCTTATGCTAAATCAAGATGGGATTAGTTATATGTATAAATAAGTTATGCTTCTTGGTTGATGACTTGATGTACTGAAAATACAAAAGAGAGAGAGAGAGAGATCCACAACGTTTCAAAGACAATTAGACAAAAACAACAAATTACAAACACATTTATTACTATGCCAAAATTTATAACGGTCATATCATTTGTTACGAACGATTAAACAGTATGGAGAACAAAGTCAATTTTAGGAAAAAGATTATATAAATAAAAACAGATAAAAAGGGCATAAAATTCAAAGGACGTTAATAAGAACAATGTTGGCTTGATCGTTAATAAGATGGCAGTACCTTCACTTGCTTCTAGAGTGTGTGAAGAAGCACGTTGTATAGAGTCAATGGTTATTCTAACAACATGAGGAAGTCCGTCTTCTGATTATTGAACACAAAAAAAGAAGAAGTAGAAGACGACGTAGTAGCTCTCATCGTTTGTTTCTCTAAATACAATTTTCATTCACATGTATGTGAAGTATGTTTCTTTTGGTTTTACATATATGTTTTACCTAATTCTATTCATCTTCTTCTTCCTTTTCATTTCTTCAAATTATCACTACTTGAGCCAAAATGTTACAAATCTGAAAGTAAAAAGGTATTTTGAGTGTAAAAATATTATATTGAGATCGAAAACTGTGGTGAATCCAGGATTGTTTATTACCGGGGGCAATCTAATAACCAAATATAGTTTAGTAGTTAATTAGAAAATACTAACATATAATATATATTTGATATTTCACAATAATAGTTATACTATGAGGAATTAACGAGCTAATACAGGTTGTATTGATAAAAAAAAGGGTAATGTTAATTTGATTTTTTCGAAAAATGCTGAAGGGTTAGTTAAGAGTGTGTATGTTTGATTCTTTTCCTAAACTCATGCCAAAGAGATTTGTTGCAGGTACCATTTGAAGGATGCCATTCTTGATGGTGGGACTCCATTCAACAAAGCTTATGGCATGAGCGCGTTCGAGTACCATGGGACTGACCTTAGATTCAACAAGGTTTTCAACAATGGAATGTCTAACCATTCCACCATCTCAATGAAGAAGATTCTCGAGACTTATAAGGGATTCGAGGGATTGATTTCTTTGGTTGATGTTGGTGGTGGCATTGGAGCTACACTCAAAATGATAGTCTCTAAGTACCCTAACCTTAAAGGCATCAACTTTGATCTCCCTCATGTCATCGAAGATGCTCCTTCTCATCCAGGTATTACTAACGTTTTCACGGCATGTTGCAAAAGTTCAGTTTTCTTGTTTTAAAATTGATCAAAATATTGGATTCTAAACAATTACTGTAGGTGTTGAGCATGTTGGAGGAGATATGTTTGTAAGTGTCCCCAAAGGTGATGCCATTTTCATGAAGGTTTGGACCGAAGTCAATAGTATTTACATATACTGCAAACTCTTAACGTTATAAGGAGATTCATAATCAAATCCTTCTCCTTCCATTCTTCTTATTGTTGTAACAGTGGATCTGCCATGATTGGAGCGACGAATGTTGTGTGAAACTCTTGATGAATTGCTATGAAGCGCTTCCAGAGAATGGAAAAGTGATATTAGCAGAGTGCATACTTCCAGAAACACCAGACTCAAGTCTGTCGACCAAACAAGTAATCCATGTTGATTGCATTATGTTGGCTCTCAATCCTGGAGGCAAAGAACGGACCGAGAAAGAGTTTGAGGCATTAGCCAAAGGATCAGGCTTCGAAGGCATCAAAGTTGTTTGCAACGCCTTTGGTGTTTACCTTATTGAGCTGCACAAGAAGATCTGGAAAAAACGGCATTAACCAATAAAAATGCTCTCATGTCTAAGTCTACATGACCACCTTAATTATTTCACTTATGTTGTGAACATACTTGTGCTTATGTTTTTGTTTGTACTTGTGTTTTTGTTTGTTAGGAACAAGATTTGTGTGCAACTACAGAAAATAAAACAATAATTTACTAAATGGCAAAAAGCCTACTGAAGCTTCCAAGTTTGTACTTCGGACCAATATTCTCCTTTACTTGTCAAAGAAGCTGCTAGTTCAAAGTTAGGTCTTCTATATAAAATGCTTCGTGTCTTTGAAGTCGACTCATATGTTTTTGTATGTTCACAACACATATAATGTATTAGAGAGGTATGTACCAGAATCTTTTAGAGAGCAACAATTTAGCTTAGCAAATGCATTTCGAACATTGATAGAGCACAAACACACATAACAATCCAATACTAATAAGGTACGCATTGTCAATACATATTCTTCCAAAGCTGTGTTGTTGATCTACTACTCAATAAAAGATGTTAACGCCAAGGAGACTGTGCCAACAAGTAAAAGCTTTCACTCTCAGGGGTCGGTAACTTCGCCTGCGTTGAGTCCGCTGAAGCATTGCAATGTGAGGACTTCCACTGTGGACAAGGAGCAGGCTTATCGCAGACACAACAGTAACACTGCATATATATTCATGTCGATCTCTATAGTTAAAATAGTTTCCGTGAGAAAAAAGACAGTTTTATAGGTGACTTGAACACCAAGTCAATCCATTTCATACTTCAAATCCTTGAAAAAAAATAAGAGAGAAGTAGTTACCAGATGACAATGGGTTGCATTAGGAGTTGATCCAAAGGGAAACTTCAAGCAAAGGTGTCTTGGATGTGGGTAATCTCTACAAGCCACCTGTTCAGAGAGATTCCATCAAATTTTCATTTCGACAAAAAAAAAGTATATAGATGAAATCTATATTTAAACCCTCTATTTCAAAACTCAAACCTGGCCTGTCTCATGGATAATAGCCAGATCTTTATCACCCTCGAGATCACGGGAGAGCTTTTCAAGGTCGAAAGAATCAAAAGGATCGAAATCTAGGATGAAACAGTCCTCTGTTTCCTCGACTTTCTTCATGTCTTGTCTGTTTTTGAGACATAATATGCCTCTGCTGCGAGGAGTCACTTCTTCTTTCTTCGTCTCCATTTTCTGTCCCAAATCGAGGATGAAGCAGTCTTCTGTTTCCTCCATTCTCTTCATGTCTTGTCTGGTTTTGAGACATAGTATGCCTCTGAGAGGAGTCGCTTCTTCTTCCTTCGTATCCATTTTCTGTCCCAACTCGCAGTTTCTCTGACTTTCTGACTTCCCTGAGACCTGTTTCTTTAAACGAAATTTGAGATTGATCAATTGCAATTAGCAAGGCCTTTTTACTTTACTAACATTAGCCCATTTAGTTGCCCTGAACTTGTTAAATCAGACTTTGGTCTGTTCGCCGATGACTAACTTTGTGGATACTGAGAAGTGAGAACTGATTGGTTAAATGGATCTATTATAGTGATTAGTAAAATGACCAACGCCACCACAATAGATTAATCTTGTTTGATGACTTATGTTCTAGGTGGTGTGCTTAATTAAATCTATTGTTCCTTGTTTGATTGTTAATATATTCTAGTGATAGTTAAACTCATGGTCAAATGCCATTTTTTCGCTTTCTTTGACTATAAACTAAAAGAATGGGATCCAAAATGAAAATCGGACTACTTTCCTATTTTAATTAGTTAAGAAGTTATTTTGTATTTTTTTAAAAAGTTGAAGGAGGTTCCACAAAAATTGGTTAGATTGAAGTGTTATTTACAAATTTCCCTAGTAACAGTAACAGTTAAAAGAAGATTTTCGAAGTTGACTAAAAGACGACGACGTAGCACGCGAAAATGGACCGATGAGGTGAGGAAGTAGGAAAATCGAATTTTTAAATAGACACTACATGTTTGTTTGATATGGAGTCAAACACTCTCGTACCTCACCACATATATTTATTATCATTCAATAAACTTGTATGATTTGGACTTTAAGATTATATAATTGCTGCCTCGTTCTATGACTCTGTGTCAATATATGTCGTTGTTAATTAGGCCTTTGTTTTTCTTCCTCGTTTTGTATCATCATGCAAATTCTTTAATTCAATACTACTCTACTCCAATATTTAAAGACTATAATTATGTAAATTCTAATTTTAGAATTAAAATATTTTATTTTAATCTATGTGATAATATGATATAATTTTTGGTTTAGTTAATTATAAAGGTAAAATAGAGCTGAATATTTTATTGTTTTGACTTAGAACTTATACTGCCAAACTTACAGATAAATTTTAATACCCTAAATTATTGATTACTACATTTTTAATGTTCAAATTTCATATTAGTAAAATCTTTTAATTCGAGTAAATTAATTATTACATTTTTTAGCGTAGTTGAAAGATTTATCTATGATTAATTCGAAGAAAAACTAGAAAAAATAAGTGGCGATGTTTTTCAGCTACATTTAACTTTCTAAACTCATACACTAATGGTTTTGCATCTAAGCTACGCATAGTCTATCTGTATTTGGTATTCATCAGTGCTAAAAACCTGATAATTGCTTTTGTTATTTAAACTATCTTTTTGTAAGTTTTGGAATTTATTTTCGTTCATAAAATCAATGAACAAATTTGAACGAGCTTGAGAATATCATACAAATATATCAGTACGTTGGAATATCTTTTAGCTGAAAAGAAAAAAAGGTATATAAGTATGTTTGTTCGTATACTTATTATATGCACGAATAAAAAATGTACCATTTGTAGAACTCATTTCTAGTTTCCATTAATTTTAGGTTACAACTCATTTAGGTGCCGAAGGTAAATAGGTTACATCGATAAGAAAACTGTTTTATATATCCGTTTATTGATGTATAATATAATCAACGTTCTGTGATCATGACGTATCACTTAACACGGTAGTAGGTAAGACTTTGGATTCTTTTTTATTTTTTCTTAATAGGAAGGACTTTGAAAATTGAGCTATGCGATTTTTGTTTTCAAATTGCTATGATAGACTCCTTTGGATTAAAAATAAAATCTAAATACATGGACTATTTAATTGATGCCAATTCATATATTCATTAAAATAAGAACTAATTTGATTTATATCAAATTTATTAATCTGATGTTAAATTAGTCAACAACAAATCAACAATACTAGTTATCAATATCATATCATTCATGTTAAACCATATATTTTGTAGATTTACTAATAAGAAATCTGAAATAGGATTGTTTAGTTTTATGCAACTACTTAGTATATATGCAACATCCTTCTTTTGTATTGTCACAACAAAATGTATAAATCTACATAAGACACTTAAAAATTCATGATAAAAAGGTTATTCTCTGAGTTTCTAAAGATTAATCTAGAAATAAAAAATATAGAACATGTCTTTTGAATAATGTCGTCAAAATTCATACTTTGTTTTTCCAGTAGTATTTGCAATCTTCAAAATCCCTTACACAGATGGAACTTTTGGATAATGTCGTCAAAAAGTTATCTCCGTGTGAGTTGTTTCGTAGACCACTGGAGGATTGTAAATTTTTAGTTGTACAATGCCTTTATTTATTTATAAATAAATGATAGCATACCTTTTAATCTTTTTAATTTTACAATATAAAACACACTGTTCTTTGGTAAATAAACCTATCAATTTCAACGTACAGCAAAAAATACATATTTGAATATTAAATTCATCTGTTGATATAAATGTTGTGTGATATAACTCTTTTTATAAGTATATTTTTTTTTTTGGTAAAGAGAGTTTTTATAAACATCAAGCTCTGCTCCAACCGTAGAAAAATTGTTTACAAAAGCTGAGAGTAAAGCCAAACTGGCTAAAAGAACCAATATGGTATAACTCTTTTTATACCAAACACCATTTTCTTCGGTAAAGAAAAACTATCAATTCTTTTTTTTTAAACTATCAGTTTCGAAGGACAAAAAAGTATATATTGTTATAATTTAATACTATATAGAATAAATAAGTGTGATGCATGCATTAG